>CM076579.1:628790464-628924192 GCA_034641835.2 Pinus albicaulis
ACTCTCGGCCGAGAGTTTCGAAAACTCTCGACCGAGATTTTTCTAGACTCTCGGCCGAGAATTTAGAAAACTCTCGACCGAGAGTTTTCTAAATTCTCGGCCGAGAGTCTAGAAAACTCTCAACAGAGAGTTTTCTAAATTCTCGGCCGAGAGTTTAGAAAACTCTCGGTCGAGAGTTTTCTAAACTCTCGGTCGAGAGTTTTATTGGGAAAACTCTCGGGTGCAAACTCTCGTCCGAGAGTTTTTAAAATTTCAGCCGAGAGTTTTCCCGCGCGGTTAAATCTAACTTTAGGCGAGTTAAACTAGTTTTAAATTTTTCGGTCGAGAGTTTTAGAAATTTCTCGTCCGAGACATTATCTCTGTCGAGAGTTTCTGGTCAACGAAAAACTCAGACAATTCTGCAATTTTAAGAAACCTACAACTTTGGAGGGACAGAACACCTACAAAAACAAAATGTTTTATGTTGGACCAAGTACCATTAGATTCATCTCTAAATCTAGTTTTTGATGATGTGATATTTATGGAGTTTCATTAAAAAATTCAATTTTTTATTTATTTTTTACTAAACTGTGTCACTATGGAATTTCATTGTTCGAAACATTGCATTGAATGAAAATTCAATAGCTTTCAAATCAGGACACTAAAAAATTCAAAAAAATCATACTGCACTTCCTCTCCCTGTCTACTTCAAAAGGGTACTCTCATTTTTCTTATTGATGATCACATTGAAAAGAAAATCAAAGGATCATAAAATGTACTGAAACATCACTGTTTTTTTGTCTTCGTCCATTTCAAAAAATAATAAAAAATAGTGATTTAATCCGAAAATTACCGAAAAATAGTCTGTGCACTAGTGCAATATATGCAGATTATGATGCTATGTTTTTTTTCCAAAAAATGAATAACCTTCCATAAAAAAAATTAAAGGATCATAAAGTGACTATTTATGTTTGCCTGAAAATTTCAAGTATATGCAGTTAGTAAACAAGAAATTTACCCCTCTATATGTCAATATTTTTTTTAAGAAAAATATGGTATCGAGGTAAGACAATTCTCTACAATTCTTGTTTTTATGTCAAAGTATAATATGCAATAAAAATACGAGTTTAGTGGAGTTGAAGTTGAAAAGCATAGAAAGTTACAATTTTCAACGTAAAAAAAGGGCAAAAAGTGTTACCCAACTTCACATTTTCACCCTAAAAGCACGTCGACAATTCCTTCTCAAACATACAAACAATCTCAACTATCTCTTGACGCCACTGTGGAATTCTAGCCACATGAATATCCTTTGACATGATCCAACGTACAAATGCAGATAATGTAGATATGGCACATCCTAGGTCTTGGGGGAATTCATGTAGCACACACCCATGCATGAACAAAGGAAAATGGCACTGCAAAGTTATAAACATGTGCAATAATATACAAAATTAGTTATGTATTATGATCCCTAAATGTGATAAAATTTATTAATATAAAAAATAATAAAATAATGCTTTTGACATTATACGTACTCTTAGAAGATTCAAATGGTCATATGATTTCAACCCCAACAAATGGTCATCCATGGTGAAGCAGTAGCGTAGTGAAGACCCATATGAAGATGGCACCCTCACACCCATGATAACTTCATTTGCGAAAGAAATATCATCTTTTTTTAAAATCCACGGGACATCACCTTCTTTGAAATACCGTGAATTAGAGGGACCAATGCTTGCCTCTAATCCTGTACATTCTAATCGTCTTGGCCAATGTTTTTTTTTTAGTTTTTGAAGTAATAAGATATTTCCTAATAGCCAATGTGTCACTTTGTTTCAATGATATGTGCCTCCATAAAGAAGATGAAACATTTTTAAATATATGCATGGGATCTAATAAGTGGGTAATCTTAATATGCTCACAATATGGGAGGTTATAAAAGACATATTTCCTTTTCATCCCAATGGGAAATTTCTCAACATAGGCATTGAAGAATTCTGGATCATTGAACAGAGGTTCCCCATTTGAATTGAACATTTCTATGAACTCCTTCTCCTTCTATCTTTCATATGCTCTAATCCATTCAGTCGATGTCATTATTGGAGGCCTTTGGGTTCTCTCTCCTTTACCATTGAAAGTAGATGCTGCTCTTCTGTAAGGGAATTATTTAGGGAGGAATACCCTAGAGCAATCATACAATGGATTTCGTAGGTCGTTGGACCATCTAGGTTTCAGAGAAGGACCAACCTCTATTTGATTGCCTCCTTTTCCAGCTTGTGAATAACTACTATTGCTATAATCATTCCTAATTGGTGAATATGGACGTAGTGGGAATTGAATTGGTGGTTGATTCAAACATTCATGGTATAGTTCCTCTCTAATTTTTTTCTCTTAATTCACCCTTACCTTGACTTTACATTGTCGTGGGGTGTAACAGAAGATGGTAGGGAGGTATCTCATCATCACTAGAATCCTAATAATTTCAAAAAATATATTTGAACATGATTACTAAATCTATGATATCAATTTGTAAGAAGGTTGAAAATGCATGATTAATTGGTTTGACATTGAAATAATTACATTAATATACCACAAAATTGTTATTACCATCATTGTCCTTGGATTGTGGCTAGAATATGCAATATTGTTACAATTTGCACGGTGAAGTGGTTGTCCATTTTTATCTACCAAATGCGCCTTGCGGTATGCTACTCCTCATAAGAGCTTCCAACGTTCTGGAGTTGTTTGAATCTTTCGTGCATCAGAACTCGATTATGAATCTACACGAACCTGCAAATTTTTTTACATTATAAATTTTATTAAGCTGATTGACATGGATAAAAAACAGAAATTCAATTAGATAATGAAAATATAAATAAAATCTGAAATAAATATTACGTCTCGAGATGGATAGGGAGAAATCTGTGAAGGACTTTGAGAAATATTATGGAACCAGCTAGATTTTGAAGAATTTTCCATTCATTATAATAATGATATTTTCTCCCTCCATTTGAGAAAAACCAACAATACATTTTGGTGTACACAGCTAAAAGTAATTTCGATGCCCTAAAAATGGATTTATTGTTATCGGTGCTATTGTACAGATAATCGCACCGGTGCATTTTAGTTACTGCACACTAGTGCAGTGTTATTAACTGACACACTGGTGCAGTGTTATTAATTGACGCACATGTGACGAAAAGGCGCAAATAAAAAGGCACAACTTTATTTTTTTTAAATGAAAAAAAAACGGTAAATTGAAAAATGGGTGGAAAAATATTTTTGAAAAACTAATTTCATAAAAAAATTCTTTAAATAATAAACACTTTTCATTATTTCACCATTTTTGCAAAAAATTTCAGACAGAGATTTGCACGAGACATACCTAGAGCAAGAGAGCATGACAACACTGTGGAGTAGCGAAATACTTTCAAACAAAATATTCAGACAATCAGAATTCCAAACCTCTGGTGATTCAAACCCTGTAGAATAGAATTTCAAATGATATCATGGTTAAATTTTAATTTATTTTTTACATTTTCTATAGTATTTTTTATGCAGTAAGTAAAAATTTTAAATTTATTGTTCATTTTAAGGAAAAAAAAAATTAGAAAAAAAAATTAGAAAATAAAATAAAATACATTTTACCCTAAAGCCTTCATTATTTTTGTTTCTGCCCTTGCTTCTTCCTATTTCTATGATTTTATAATTAGGGATTTTCATTTTATATTTATATGGTTTGTACTGCTATATATATATGGCTACGACATCTAACCCACGAGACTACCTGCATAGTCGGATCCCAATCCATGTCACCCCTTGCGTGAATTTTTAAAAAACTGAAATTTTTTAATTGGTGCACCCTGCTTAACCTAGCACACCAGTGCGCTCTGATAATGGTGCACTGCCTTATCATAGTGCACCACACATGTACTATTTTATAAAAAAAATTAAAAACAGATTTTTTTTAATCCGTGCACCATATGTAAAATAGGGCACCTGTGCGCTATTTCATTATAGCGCACCGCAAATGTACTGTTTGGAAAAAACATTTTATTTTATTTTATGTTTTAATTAGTTCACCATTTACTATATAACACACTGGGTATTCTTGTTGATAGATAGCACCGTCTATTCCGCTCTTTCCGCAGGGCATTTATAATAATAGGTCGCACCGCCCCTTGCACGACACCATATGATAGAAAAACTAACACTATAGGATTTTTATTAATTTTTTGTGTTAATCGGTGTGCTAGTTAACATATAATGCAACAGTGCTCCTTGTTGACATAGAGCATCGTGCTATGTTTTATACTATTTTGGCAGTGAGTTTATAATAACACGACACACCGAAGTCGGTGCATACATCATTAAAAGCGCATTGGTTTCTTGATAATATTTTTTTTACCTAACAAGTTGATGATTTATTTATAAAATATATTAGTGAATGATATGGTGCATGTTTCATATTGACAAACAAATGGCTGAGAAGAGATCAAGTAACAAAAATATTAATAGCACATCAAGAAAAACAAAAAGGAAAAGTTTTGTGTAAATCATTTACAAAAAATATTATTTTTGAACTATATGTAAGGTTATCTAATGTGTATTTTTTATTGTGTATCATGGAGATCCACAAAATGACGAAGCTCGATAATATTATTTCTAATCTAGGACGAGAAGGGCATTAATGCTTGATGGAAAAATTACAAAAGAATGAATCAGGTGAATGAAAAAAATACTATCCATCCAATATGAGTTTCTATTTTTAATTTCCATTAATAATATACTTTAAATTATTATATAACATGTTTCGAACAATCTATTAATTCACATATGTTTAATGTTATACAAGGACCAACAACTCAGAAAAGGAATGTTGTTCTAAGAAAAGAAAAAAAGTAGAACATGCAAATAAAAATGAATTTCTCGTTAGGTCATCTAGAGTGGTGCTGGAGGTTAACAAAAGGGGGAAAACATTTAAAATTTTTTGAGGGATCTATTGGAATGAATGTATAGATGTTCTTTACAATTACAACACAAAAATCAATCCAATGATTCCAAGAACCAAATTTTATCTAAACTATAGGAAGAGTTTCCAGAGAATTGGTCAATGAGACATGTCAGACTTTTAATAGAAAAAATGTAGAACAACAAAAAAGAAGGAATGGAAAAGTAATATTCCTTTAAATATTTTTCTAGAATTATTTATAAATACCATTTATAAATATCATTTTTTTATATTTATTTTTCATATATCAATATAAAATTTAAATAGTTTATTTTCATCTTACATTTTCACGAAGATTGTGAAAATCTCAAAAGATGAGCGAGCTGATATCAGAAATATGCCAGTAGGAATGTCCAAAAAGGTGTACAAAGAGATGGTCAAATAAATGGACAAAATCCCATCGTAGGAGGAGCTATCTCAACAACAACGTGCTTCAAATGTAATATGTAATCATTGAAATTTTCGATTAGGTACAATAAATAAAAAATTTAGAATTAAATATTAATTTTCACGTATTTTCTTGCATAAAAGAAAAGAAAATGGAAACCATTCAACACATAAAATGGGATGATAAGGAAAAAAAGGGCTGAAATCTATGTTTGTGAGTAATTGTTACTTCCTTATAACAACTTAACTAGATTTCATGTTTTCATATTTTAAGTTGTTTTACAAAAATCATCATTGAATGTCTTCAAACAAGTGCTAGCATTAAAAGAAGAACCATCAGATGAATTGATTAAGATTGGGTTAAATATGGGTTGTAATTATATGTTGGCATATCAGAAATTAATTGTGGAATTTGTAAGCATCTATCAATCTTGTTATACTTAGCTCCGTCTAGAATTATTAGAACCAAAAAATATTTTTTAGTAAATATATGATTTCCTATGGGTTATAAAACTTGCAAGAAACAAAGCATGGAACTACACCAACAGATGAAATCTTGAAAGATGGCATGAAATTCGGTTTTGAAAGAATGTGTATAGTTCATGAGTCAATTGTTGCTATTGTACGTCATTTATTTTCAATTTACATTGATGTATATTATTTAATATTTCAATTTTCATTATTCTCACCAATGTAAATACACTCATTACAGTTTATTTTTATGTTTGTAGATGGAAGGTGAAGAAGAAGAAAACAATGAAAACCGTGAATAAAACAATCCTCAAAATAACCCAAGTCATGGAAGTGGCTCGAGCAATGACAACGATTCGAGCGAAGAATTATGATCATTATGTTTGGATAGCAAAGCAAGGCATTGTAATTTTTGAAATATTCGTCTATGAAATTAGACATTTTGTTTAATGTAATGGACATAGTGTCCCAATTGAAAGACAAAGGGATACCAATAACTATCCCATTTTGTATAGAAAAGAGTGTCTGGTTCATATATGTGTGTGTGTGTGTTTTAATTTACTCTATTGTGTTCTCCATTGTCCTTGTGAAATGTAGCACCATTGTTTAAATTTATGGATGATTAAATAATATAATGAAGAGATGTGAAATATGATGATATGATATAAAAAATTAATCCAAACATCACATTCAAATGCACTAATAAAAATTTAATTGATATGAATCCTGTTATAAGATATGTGTCGTCTTTTGATGAATAATGAATTTAAAAAAAACACAATAATTATGATATAATATAAAAAATTAATCCAAACATCACATTCAAATGCACTAGTAAAAATTTCATTTATATGAATACTATTATAAGATATGTGTCGACTTTTGATAAATAAATAATTTTTAAAAATCACAATAATTGCATTGTCACACGTCGATGTTTCTAAAAAATACAAAATGAACACCACTGCATGTCAGTTACTGTAGATCAGTGCGTTTTCATGATAAAGCGCACTGGTGTGTCTCTACTACCTATGGACACTGCAAAAATACCAAAACCAATTATAAATCTAGGTGTTTTTGTGCAATACTGCTCATTGATGCATTTGTACAACCTATTGGCACCACACAAATACCAATATGAATTAGAACAACCGGTGTGTTTATGTGATATTGTGCACCGGTGCGTTTCTATAATACTACGAACCGGTGCGTTGATATGACCTATGGGCACCACACAAGTCCCAATACTAATTGGAAAGGGTCAGTGCGTTGTATCACCTACAGTGTGCCCAATGCGGTTTTATACCTTTACGGCCCGGTGCATGCACCTTCGACCACCCCAGGCTGACCATCTGAATGACACGCACCAAGACGTTTACTCTAAAATGCACTTGTGCATTGACACCTAAATAGTGGACCGATGAGAAAAAATTCGTAATAACCACTAGCCAGCCATTTTTTTAATTGTGTTGAAATTCCATTAGAAGCTCTGCCAAAACTTCCGTACTGAAAACGAATGTTGTAGAAAATGTTTTTTTGACAATTTTGGCCAACTTTATAACACTAAAAAACTCTGTTATAACCTCCGCTAGAGGGTATTTTCCTTGTAATGAGGAGGGGAACCTTTGAGCCGAAGATATAATCATTGTATTCTCTTATATGATTAGTTAAAATTCATGTTCCTTCCCATATATGATTATGTATTCAAAAGATCTTGTAGTCGGTTTTATTATTTTGATCTAATGACCTTCTGACGAAGATCATCTATCATCATTGTTTGGTTCTGATTTTTTGAAGGGGTAATAAATCGAATGTAATACATGACAAATCTCTATAGTGGATTCCAAGATCAGCATCGAGCTCAAAACCCTTACCCAACCTACCAGGAGGCCTTATGCATTCTCTCTTCCTTATAGCATAAACCTGATTACATGTTTCATGGTTGATTATTTGGGATTGGGATCCATTTATTGTTTCATTGGTATTATCTCTTTTTGTCTAGTGGTCTAATCGAACACTAGATCATGGAGCAAAAAATCCTTGAAAATTCTGATGGAAGAGAACTAGTGCTTTCAATGAGAGCATACTTGATTTTTGTCTGATATACCTCCAATTTTGATCAATTTCTATCTTGCTTGGTCTCCCATTGAGTTATCTGTATTTTTTTGGATTCATTTTGATCTCCATTGATTTTCTTTGCTTCATATCTGAGTCAATCATATCTCTAGAGTTTTATTTTTGTTTTTTATACTAGAAAATAATAGATCATGCATTTAAAATAAAATTATGGAATTTTCTATACAAAATTTTATTGAATTTATCATAGATCTGGATTCCTCTCCGAATTTCATCCAAAAAAAAAAATCACTGAAAATGGATTTCGTATGAGGATTTTATGGATGATTAAAGTTTGCTAGATGAGTTATGTCCCTAGCTGCTACCTAACAGGTATGTGCTTATGACCGGGGATCCTTAGTCATTGGCTGGCAAGCGTATGCCTATGACCAGCCCCTTCCAGGCTATTACATGCCTGTAGCTCAGGATCTTAGCCCTTGAAAAATCCTTTCTCTCAGTTTCAAACATTTGTTTCTACCTTTATGCAATTTGGGTTTCCTGCTTGCCTGTTGGATCTGTTCATGATCTTCTTTTGTTCAATGGATTTTCTTTGCATTGGTTACATGCCTCTTTGGAGGAGTTATTTTATTTCATTAGGCATTAAGCTTTGTGTTGCTTATCGGTCTATTGGAAACATGTTTGGTTTATTATTTGTTGTACTTGATTAGCTATTTTATGTCTCTGTTCTGATACATTTTGATTAGCTTATTCAAGGTCTTCCGTTATGAATTATTATTTGGATTTATTCTTGAGTTTTGATTCAGTGCCTTGGATTGCGTTTTGAGTTTTTCCTCTTAACTTCATTATCATATTTGGCTACCTATCTTCAACAATTGTTTAGACTTGATTTACATTTTTCCTTCAGATTTTGTGGCTTTTCCTCATTTTCATTCCTTCTTGGTGAGTGATCTCTTTGACCACTTGGTAATTTGTGTCACAAATGGTGGTGTTGTAACTTTTTGTGGAGTTTTTGTCTGAAGAAATTATTTTGAGTGTGTTTTCACATATTGTTTTACCTTCATTAGATATTGTTTAGGTCATTTTACCTACAAGGTTCAGTTAAGTCCTTTGTAGAACATTGGTCCTGATTGAGCCACTATCTTCTAGCCCTAGCTTTATCGACGTTTTCTTCTTTTTTATTTCACTTTGGATATCAGTTCAATTTCTTCGACTTTGTTACATTAAGATTTTTTTTCCTACTTGTTTTTCTTTTGGTGTGTTTTGTGTTCTTTCTTGAAAAACTTGCTTTGGTCTCTGTTGTGAAGTCTCAATTTTGTCTATTTTTCACACCCTTCCCAAGCCTTACCTCCCTTATCCTTACACTCCATCTGACCTCAATTAGGCTTAGTTCGGCTACATTTTTTAGTTTTGGCTAAAAGGGTACTATAAGCTTAAGGTATGTCAAATTAACATAACAAGTGTCATCTTTCCTGGTTTCAAGGCATGACATTGCTCACAGGTCACATAATGGGCCCTCCAATGTGCGGGACGGGGAATGGTAGGGACGGTGACAAATTACTGTGTAACAGATGCCCCCTAAAGCATGAGGCCCGAGAGAGAGAGAGGGGTGAAATGCTTTACGAGAACGTGTCCAACTGAAGCTCCATCGTCGGAAAACCTGCGTGGAGTAATACAACTGATATCTCAAGTACATGATGTATATGTGGTATGGACGCAGCCATCCAAAATAGAGTATACAATAATCCAAATCCAAGGCATGGTCGCGGCCATCCAGTGAGGATCGATAAATAGACTCAAGTATGGTCGCGGCCATCCAGTGAATAACTCATGTAAATAATCATAATAATCCACAATATCGTAGCCTGGATTACAACAGACACAATTCAGGGTCTTGTGCTCCATCTCGACTCAAAAAAAGTACAAGTTCGAGCATGCGAATATGTGAGCTGAAGTCGAACATGCAAGAACATCGTCTGATTACCAACCAATGATGAGAGTTGTTAACAGACGCGATAGGAACCACCAATAATGATGATGGCTCTCAAGGTACTACAGGTACAATCTACGGCGTGTGAATCAATGAGCTGGTGTCGAACACCTGTAGAATCACTCGATCAGAGGCCAATGATGAGAACCTCTCGTCGAATGAGATGAACCTGCCATTGAGGCATGTAGGCTCCAAGGTACCATAAAGGAGTCTCTAGATCAACTTCTTGGATAATGAGCTGAAGTCGACAGGAAGTGACCTTGATCGACGGTGAGCCATAATGTTTCCCACATCATCGACATGAGACAGAGGAACATGATGTTTTGTTGTGAATCAGGATCATATGAGAATCAGAGGAAGGTTGATATTTGCAGAGGCCAACTTCTCTTGAACATATAAATGGCACGACAGTGGACTTAGCAGTATTTGACATCAATGGGTCAGAGGTCATGGTGACGAGGCAATGAGCAGATGAGAGGTCAAAAGGGATTATCCAAACCCACGGAGGCAAAGTGAAGAAACGAGATGAGATGTCCCCAACCCGACACGAATGCAGACAAGTTCCATGTTCAAGAGCGACATACTGCCGACATGACAATGATTACGGTTCCATTTTTCCCCCACCATTTCTGGCGAGTACCCCAATTATTTTTGATAGCAAGCTTGAAGAGGATATCATATGCTTGTAATATAAGTCTGCCCTTCGGGCGAATCCATCCTAGTACATTTAATGAGCCCTAGGAAGGAGGAACTCGGAGAACGTCATTTCGACTGAATCCGATGTCACCAGGGTTTAACGAGTCTGACAAAGGAAGAACTCGGCGTCTTTTCATGTTTAGAGAGTTTGAAAAGATAGCAGAAAAGTAAACTCCAAAGGTCCCTTTTCATAAATAGTTTCTGAGATCCGAAAAGGTAGAAAACATTATCTGAGAAAACCTCCCAGTCGCGATAAGCTAGGGTATTCCTTTTTCGTAATCAATCCATCCCAGCCCGAAAAAAGGGTAAACGTATACTGGGTAGATGTAGATTCGTGTCCATTTTAACAAGATAGAAACAAGAAGGGCCTCAGCAATCTTTTCATGTTTAGAGAGTCAGAAAAGAGCTGAAAGATGACTCCAAAGTGACTTTTTCGTGTATTCACCGAGTCCGAAAAAGTATAAAATACAACTCGTTTTCACCATTAAAGTCACAAAAAAATTGTTGCTGCACATACCAAGCAAGCGTAAAACCCATTTTAGACATAACATATTAAAATATTTGATAAAAATAACTTTTAAAACCTATCCTATGTCGAAAAAGTTATAAATATGCCGAAATGGTAAGAACAAAATTACATTTACTATTTACCTTGGTGAAAAGCAGCAGTGGTTCATTTGGTGTGCAAAAATTCTGACGGTGATTGCGACAGATCCGGTTTACCATTCAGGTTCTCGTCTGTGACAGGTAAGAAGCACTTCCCTGTACTTCATTTCAATCCATTTTTTGATATTTTTCCCTCATGTATCAGACTCCTGTGGCAACTTTTTGAATTTTTAGCGCTGCGCTCATTGGCGCGGGTATCGGGCACGGACCCGCGCCAATGGGCTTTTCCATGTAAAGGCCTCACGCCACGTGGCGCGATTTTTCACAAAATAGTCGCGCCAGCGGCCGAACCCAAATTTCCGCCTAGAAATTCGAAATTTTAATCAATTTAAATGAAATTTGAAGCCTACTAGAGATCTAATTAAGGGTTTGTGACCATGTGGATGCAGGAAATCAAGAAAAATGGTGATTGAGTTGAAAGAAAGAGAGCATGGAGAAGAGGATGAACAGGCCATAGAAAGTGAGGCATGCATGAATGCCCTCAGAAACTATGGGCTAAAGAAGTTCTTCCTAACACCCTGTTTACGAGCTCAGCCTGAGCTCCTCTAATATCTGATCAATATTTGGGATGAACAGGAACAAGTGTTCAAGTTACGAGACCAGGTGTTGGAACTGGAGGTCTCTGATGTGTACTTTATAACTGGACCATCTCGCAGAGGTCCAGTGCCCATCTTGACTAGGAGCAGACCATCCGGTGAGCAGATGGAAGAGGTGATGGCACGAGTGTGCCCAAGGGCACAAATGGGATCATGGAGTAAAAAGGTGGATATTCACACCATCCCCGATCTGGAATTGAGGGTTGTCCTACATACCATCACGCGGGCTACAGGGTCGTAGGCACTCGACGAGGCCACAAAGGCCCAACTCCTGCTGGCCTCAGAGTGGATGACTCCACTTTTGTTTGACTGGGCTACAACAGTAACAATAAACATGAAGAGACAGCTCACGAAATGCAAGCAAGCCAAACTGAAACAGTTCGACTACGGTTCCATCCTGGTATCATTTATTCTGGAATGATTACCAATCTTCCAAGGCCAAGGGGCCATTGTAGCTGAGCCGATTCAACGAGAGCCAAGAATGGCTCGCTGGGAAGCACTAATGCCCAGAGATGGAGGAGGCCAACAGATGTCGAGGAGGCCGGATTTTTTTGGGTGGTTGCGGTGCCAGTTGATCGTAGTGGAGGACTAGCCATATGCAGGAACCGATTTTACCAGAGACCCAGATCTCCCACTGCCAGAAGGAGATGACTGGGACGAGGAGTTGGGTATGACCTCATCTTTTTTTATTTTTATGTTTTATGATTTTTTTGTTAATACACAATCGTCCTAATACATTTTTTACATGTATGCAGATGTGGGCCCCGAGAGACCAACCGATATGTCTCCAATCACACGGAGGACTCTTCTCACCCCTGATCCTCAGGCAGAGGGCACAGGAGGGGAGGATTTGATCCAGAATCTCAAGGGTATTTCCCAAGGGATCCCGGACTATGCTCGGCTGGTGGATGTACCGATGGCATACCAGCGACATACGGTGGGAGTACCTAGTCGAATCCACCGACTTCTGAGATGCTTAGTGCGTGCAGTTACATGTTATCATGGGCACCATGCAGATTAGACTCTCAGGGCTTTGACCACACATATTTTTTGAGAGACATATCGTCTCCAGATGTATTTAAGATGATTATGTATATTTTTTACTTATGTGATGCACACTGTGCAAACATTTTGACACACATATATATATATATATATATATGTAGACATATGACTATTTTGGATGGATCTTTTACATGTGATGATGTTTTCTATATGTCATGAAAATGTCTAATACAAATGTAATCTAATGTATCAGTTACATAACAAATGACCCAATGCGAAATGTATTCACACAATGTATCTACTCACACATTTCATTTTTATGCAAGCTTAAAAGCACACATGAACACACACATATGCAAACTATGCTTGAAATGAGGAAGACGGGCATGCCCCCCAGCATGGTGTTTCAATTCGAGGTGCATGCCCCCCAAGCTTCAGTCCATTGAAAATGGAGTGAAGGTTCAAAACAAAAAGTCGAATTGAACATGCTCGTGTTTCATTATTTTAACGAGGTTGACACACTTAAAAGAACTATCCTCAAACAGCTTGTTTCATTGTTTTTAGGAGCTCGACACAAGTGGACGAACTATGCTCTGAGAAACTGGTTTCATTTTTTAAAGAGCTTGACACAGGGAGGAAACTGTGCTCTAACCAACTTACATCAAAATGAACAAGAAGTCGGTTCTTCCAAGAGTTCCACTCCCGATGGAAGGAAAACATCTTGGAATTCAGGACCCAATGCCCCCAGAACACTATGCACGACGGCGTCTTCACTGAGTGTGGGCACAGGGTAGGTAGACACATAGTTGACCTGCGGTGGAACAGATACAATGGGTGAATAAAAACCAGGAGGGGGTGATGGCGGACCAGTTCCCACTTTAGGACCAAAGAACGAAAGTTGATCAATGGTCACGATCCGTCCTTCATGCGGAAAATAGGCCACACGAAAAAGGGAGGAGATGAGCGCTCCCATGGCATAGGTGTAATCGTGTCCCAGGAGCAGATTGAAATCCAAGGG
Organism: Pinus albicaulis; assembly: GCA_034641835.2. NCBI lineage: Eukaryota > Viridiplantae > Streptophyta > Pinopsida > Pinales > Pinaceae > Pinus > Pinus albicaulis. Next base: position 628,804,357 of record CM076579.1, read on the forward strand.
GCCTGGAACAACCATCACGTCCATATGGATGGTTTTACCTCCCAAATTAACCAGTAACCTTGGAAGGATCCCCAACGGTTGACTCGTCCTTCTGTTAAAAGTTAACAGATTTTGCGTAATAGGTGCAAGCAGTGGCGAACCAAAAGCTTTCCAGGTAGTTGAGGATAGAATACTAACAGAGGCACCTTCGTCTTTAATGGTGCTGGGTACGACCAGACCAAGAGCCTGTACTGTGATCTCGAAATGCACGTAAGACGGAAGGCGAAATCCTGCAAATCGACTCCAATCAAAGGAGGCGACCAGACTACTCGGAGGGGATACCATGGAACCGAGAAGGTCTTCCCCTGGTGTTACGTAAGAAGGAGCATCCTCCATAACCTCCATCTTGAAGGCGGGAGGGATATCCTCCGTAGCCTCCATCATGGGAGACGGAGGAGCAGCTTCTTGAAGTATAGGGACAGGAGAATCTTTCTCCAAGTTTGAAGAATATGAAGAAATCAGAAGGACATGGGGCGTGTGAGATCCACTCTCGACAGAAAAGACCTGGTGTACTGGAAACGGGTCCAGTTCAACCGATCCTACGACCAATGGTTTGTCAGGGACGGATTCGTGAATTTGAATTTCTGAGGGAGTGGGAAGGACCAAAGATGACTCTTGACCAATCGTAGGATCGGCTGGCAGAGGACTCCAAGAAAGCCGATTATAACCAGGTGGAAGGTGTGGTGTAGAACTGGTTGGGTTGTCCAAAAATCGTTTGGCTTCATCCATATAAGGACAAAGGTGAATGTCATGGTGCCCTTCACATAGCTTACAGGAATTGGTGATCTTACCCTGCTTCTTAGGAGCCTTATCAGCACCAGTTGAAGACGTGCCCTCAACCTGGCTCCCAGAAGCCAAAGGAAATGGCAGGAAACCGTTGGACCATACTTCGAGTACCTTGGGAATGCCAGGGAAGTCTTGAAGAAGATGGTCTCCTGTGCACAACATGCAAGGGAACTTGACTTTCCGTGGAGGGTTGGAAGGTTTATCAAGAGGAGATATTTCAGAAATGGTGGTTGCACTTTTAGCCTCTCGCTTATCAGACTTCTTCTTCTTTGTCTTCTTCTTCTTCTTCTTAACCCCCTGGTTACTCGAATCCAGGCTTTCACCAGGCGAAGTAGAAGATGAGGACGCAGAAACAGGAGAAGAAGGGGAGAGGTCCACCTTTGAATCAACATGATGTTGTTTAGGTGGAGGAACTGATTGAACAGTAGCGGAGATATTTCGGACCACAGAGGTTGAAAAAAACCAAAAAGGCAACCCAACAGTTAACCCAGGAAGGGACAACGTTGCCATGTAAGGAGCACCAACATTCCCAAAAGGAGGAAACTGACCAGGATTCCCTTCTGAGGGGATTCCTTGGTTGGTAAAATCTGAAAAAGTTGCCATCAAGACTCAAAACCATACACGGGCCGAAAAAGAGTCAAGACACACGATCAAACGGTCAACAAGAAAATTTTAACAAGGCATGTAATCGTGGGTGATTAATTTTTACCACATTGAAAAATAAGAAACTTTACTGTTTCATGTTTTAAGAGTCGAGAAACAATAAAAAGGTGACTCTATCTCTTTCAGATTTGACACAAGCGTGAAAGGACAAGCGCTTGGCGATCTTTTCAAATTTAGGGAGTCAGAAAAGATCAAATGACTGCTCAGGAATACTAGGCAAAAGGGTGTACCAAATAACCATGAACTGCAATATACACCTTGGTTTCAATAATAAAAGAGAAATCAACCAAGGACTTTCCGTAGGTGCAGGCAATCTCCCCGAATGCTGTGTTCGGTGTATCACGGGTATAGGGTGGCAGACTCGGCTTCCTATGGATAAAGGATTGAAAACCTAGAGGGGTCTCCCTTTATATACGCGACGGTACGGGGAGCACAAGTCCGTACTAGCGCTGTCTAAAGCCAAAAGGCGAACGACAACTACTAGGTTTAAAGACGCCGGAACACTTCTCTAGCCTGGACCTCTAAATGTGTTTCGTTACATTTCAATGCTGCCTTAGTGTAAATTGTGTAGATTTTAAAGTTGATCTTCAATTACATCTCAGTTTTCAGGACCTAACGAATGTGTCGTCTCAAAAACTCCTAAATGCAAAGCTACATGCCACAGTCCATCATTTCGTTCGATGAAAGATAGCTACAGAAGAGTTGAGAGCTTTTACACAAACAAAATGATCGGAAGACAAACAATGATATCCCTAATGCAACTAATGAAATTGAAAACATTTCATTCAAATCACTAATTACTAGTAAAATCGAAAATATTACAATTTGCACTAATCAACCAATAACAAAAGAGATTTTTTTTTTAAATTTTCAATGTTTGATAGCTAGATACACTAAACAAACTGAAAACAAACAAAACAACTTGAGAAACGATATTAAGAGAGAAAAAAAAACAAATTTCACTCAATGACACAAGCAATCAGATCTCAGATCAACCGAGGTCTCTCAAAACCAAGAAAAAGTCTCAAAGGCTCCAATGGACCGTGTGATCTGGGTCCAAAGCAAGACCAAACGAAATCTGAGTGCAGAGAAGAACAATCACTCAAAAATCGTAATAAAATGGTGGACAACTACTAAGAGAATGTGGAGGAACAATCAAAGGATTGACCGGACTAACAAAACACCAAAACTCCTAAGGAGGGCTCGATGCACAAAGCCACTAGATGCCCTAGGGCTTAAAACGTGAAATCGATGGAGAAAAGAAAACAACCAAAGGACGAAGGCAAATTCCCAGTCAAACAGGACTCCAACACACTCAGGTAGCCGAAAAACCAAAGAGAAAAACACTAACCAAACCCAGAGAGCTCAAAACTGAGAAAACCCTAATGCCTCACAGGAGTGGCGCGACTGTGAGATTGAATCTAGCGCCATCAAGCAATTGGCACGGGCAATACAAAAGCAACATGCGCAAATTGGCACGACTGTCGAGCTAAAAAGCGTGCCAGCCGAGTTTCTCAGCCAAAAACAAAAAATAACTACTCCAGAATCAGATCAATGATAACTAAGCAAACCAAGAAGCAAAAAACAACAAAAGAACCCAGCCCAGAAGGCTAATCAAGCAAGGAAAACCACGAAACAATCAAAACGAGACAACGAAAACTAGACGATCCCCAGTGGAGTCACCAAATTGTTGAGGAGGTAAATCCCCTCTATGGACAGAGGCAATCCCTACTAGCCCAGCAGGGGTCTAGCAACAATCATCAAATGCTACAATGCAAGTTCCTAATTGTGAATAAATAGACCAACGATGGAGGCCTACCTGGAGTCCAATGCTATGATCTGTAGAAGATACAGCGTTTTCGTTCCTCTTCCCCGGCAGATCACGATCCCCACGATCTCCGTGAATGGACACCTGCACATGCAAGAAACAACACGAATACAAGCATAAAATCCAGAATACGCAACTATATATCAGTCAAAAATGATATAACTCATTATTATCATAAGTGAAAAACAGAGTGGAACCATAACTGGTAGTCATTCATTAATAAGCAATCGAAAGAGAGTACAACCAATGTTCTGACGCTGAGGTCTCCTTCGGAGGGGTCTCCAGTCATGCACATCTCGCAAAGCCTGCCAGGGATGGGACAAGCCTCTCTTAGAGTCTCTCGACGATAGTCTCCTTGCTTGAGTCGGCCTTAAGGGAAGAATGAGGGCTCTTGCAGCATGAAGGCTCTTGGGAATTTGGAGATTCAAATCTTAGGCACTTCAAGACTAGCTTGCAATGGCAATGGGCAAGCTTTTATAGAAGGAGGAAGGGGAGTTGGGATCCCTATAATTGTGGGATTGGCCCTATCATCAAGGAAGCTTCCATGAGAGGTGGCAAACCACTTCCCTTTCATGGAACTCCCAGAGCCAAACCTCCCAACTCAAGATAGATAGCTGTCTCTGGGTTTGTTGAAAAAAAACTTCCGCCTTTCTTATTTAAAAAACACTCCTTAAATTGGATGGTGCGACTGCGACTCGGGACAGAGCGCCAGTTGGCGCGGCCTCTTTGCAGGATTTTCCTCATTGGTGCGAGTGATGAACTGGCTGCCCGCATCAATGCAAAAAGGGATGTTTTTATGGTTTTTTGCAAGGAGATGTCTTTAGGGCAATTGAAGCTCATGTTTAGAGGAATGCAATGATGATGGTTTCAAGGCATGACATTGCTCACAGGTCACATAATGGGCCCTCCAATGTGCGGGACGGGGAATGGTAGGGACGGTGACAAATTACTATGTAACACCTGGTGATTCTAAGCATTGAGATTTGTCATGTCTTTCTAATCTATGTTTATCGCATTATAGGTATTTTTATTCTTCAAAAATCATGTAACTCTAGTTGTTGGTTTCAATTTTAATTTGCATATTTACCTATGTTATGTGATGGAAAATGGTACCTGTCATATGTTGAATTGGAAGACTCAAACTATTGATTTTTGAAAACTAGGTCCAGACTCCATGTTGTGATGCTCAGATGAAGATACCAATATTTTTATTGGATTCCTCTTTCGGAGAGGTGCAAGATCAATCTAAAGATCATCTTGATCCGATGAGAAGAACATTTATTTTGAATTTATTCAAGATATGTGTAGGTTAGCCTTAAGGTTTTGTGCCCCAGCAGTTGTGTCACATACCGTCATTTATGGATATATATTAGTCAATCTTGGAGGAAATTTTCACTCATCTCATCGCCATACATTTCTCTCTCCTCATCTGATTGGTTCAATGACCTTGGAGGCTCTTCTCTCCACATGTGGGAAATTCCAAGCAACATCACATTTTTGATTTCGGTCTAGCGTTTCTACAGCAAAATTTGACCAGCGTTGACTTTGGTCAACACAAGGTCAAACAAACATGAAACTCTCGAAAAAGTTTGATTTTCCAAATCTGATTTTTTTGGCACTATTCCCGAGGCTAGACGTTGACTTTAACATTTCTACATTGACCTAGTTGCTGCTAGTATTTGCGTTGACCGTTGACTGACAATGTTAACTTATGGGTTGAATTTTGAGTTGACTATTTGGCTATCCTAGAGGGTTCTGTGACATTGCTGGTTGGATGGACATATTGATACTTTGCTAGTTGAAGCATCCTGTTGACTGTCGTAACACACCATCGCAATTATATATTTATGGCTTGTCTTCTGTTGATCTACTGGTATGTTCTATCAACATTTTACTTTATTGTTTATGTGATTGTTGTCTAATATTGGAAGTATAAGTAAATTTGGATCAAGACTAGAACATCTACATAAATTTACATGGTATCAGAGCTGAGGTGAAGTCAAAGCCCTAGTTTGTAGCAATCACCAAAGAAGATGATGGGTTCCTCAAACTACACTGGCTTTAAGGTTGATGACAAATTGACCCGGAAGGATGACTTCCATGCTTGGAATATGGCATTGGATCTTAAATTGGAAGACCAAGATGTCATGGACTATGTGCAGGGTAAAATTCAAGAGCCTCCATCCACTACAACTGCTTCTTCCAAAACATAGTATAAGAAGGGGGAAATCAAAGTGAAGATGAAAATCAGGGACTCAATTCATAAGATTTTGGTTGCCTACATATCTGAGTTGGGCACATCCAAGAAGATTTATGATAATTTGGTCAACATGTTTAAGGCCAACAATGCTGTAATATCCCCTTTTCAGGACTGCTCATGAATCATGCATGAAAAACACATTTCCAACAACATATGCAATAAAACAGTGAAATCATCACTCGAATCCCATGGATACATATATGTAGCATGTAAATACAAGAGGAGATCAGAAATAAATGGAACTAGGTGGGTTAAAAATACCTCCCACACTAGTGTAGCTGAAAATGACTAAAAACCCCAAAACTGCATTTTACCGGAGTTGTTGCATCAATGGACTACGTAGTATAAAGAGGGTGTTAACATAAAAATATGAGAGAAAAATATATCTACTCATATATTAATGAATAATGCTGAAGTAAGGAGATCTATTCTCCTCATACAAAATACAAGAGAACCCGGCAAGGGTTTGTTGTCAAATACTCTACATACAAAATGGAGATTTAGTAATTTACTGAATAACCACTGAAACACTGAAGAAAAAGAGCATAGAAGGCTGGAAAGATATCTGATCTGATGTATAACCCTCAAGGGATTCCTCCCATGAAAGGATTAACCTCTCAATCACAAGGAAACACTGCAACAGAGCCACCAAGCCATGCAATCATCACTGCCTCCAAAATAACACACTCCCTAGTAGAAACAGCGCTGCGAGGGTATGAGAAATGTGTGTTCTGATACCAAATATCTGAAATAAGTCCTAGAGCTCTCCAAACAGATCTCTCAAGTGAAGGAAAACTCTGTCCAATGAGAAACTACCTCAGAAGCCAGGATTCCAATCCCTTCCACTGCTGCACCTAGCAACACTACACAATATCTGGCAAAGTTGTGCTAATGAAGATGGCTAAAGCTTGGCCTAAAAACCTGATGTGGAATGATGAATAGAAACTCTCCAAATGAGCTCCTAAAAGGAAAGAGGTGGGATTCCCACCTGGGAACACCCAATGCTAAACAACATTGCAGGTTTGCTAAGCAGCAAAGCAGCAACAATTCTTGGCAGAAAACTCATTTGTTATATAAGGAAGAGGATGGAAGCATTATGCATCATGTTGTATATTATTATTCTTGGCAGCCAGGAATAATAATATATAACATGATGCATAATGCTTCCATCCTCTTCCTTTTATAACAAATGAGTTTTCTTGTCCTTGGCCCCACTCACTTAGGTTACCTCTAACCCAAGTTACACCTCCCTCCAAAATTGCGTTATTCATCCTTGGATTCCTCCTCCATTAAAACCGCGTTGTTGACTTAGTCAAACAAGTTTCATTTTAATCCTGTTCATACATGGAGGTGTTTTATTAGGCTTGAAAGAGTGTCCCCTTTAACAATTGGAGTATTTTATTCCTCTTTAGGAGACTTATGATATTTTATACACATTTATTTATCGGCTAGAGCTGTTGCTAACTCTAATGTTCCATTTAGCTTGGAGGCTAAAATTTTGGAACATTACAATCCTCCCCTCCAAAATATTTTCTTGTCCTCAAGCAAATGCATAAGGAGAAAAAAATTTCTCCCTTCTTCCTCATGTGGCCTCCATCAGTAGCCTCCATCAATGCATCAAGAGAATATGAAAATATACTGTCATCGAATGCTTCCTCCCAAGTGTGCAAAACCAAAGTGTTTGCATCAATAAAAGGTGGAAAGTGTGAATGGAAACCTGCTAGTTGTCTCATGGCCTCCATAAAGTAGGAGTGATGACCAGCATGGTGAATCAGTGCCTCCCTCCCCCATGCTATCATCCAAACGAAGTGAGTCACCCTCCAACATGGTAACTCATGAAAAGTCTCCTCCACCTTGTGCTCCTGAAATGAAGGTGGGCTGAATGAATGCACATGATAGGCAAGAGGGCCTATCCCACGTTTTCCTCCTCTCCACTCATGATAAGTTTAGAGGGCATGCTGATCTTGGGCTGAAACATGATTTCCCTCCAATGGCAAGAAGAATATTGAGCCTCCAATGACTCTTCCTCCAAAATCATGAGACATGCCAACCCAAACCATTCCATCCAAGATGAATGGCACATCATCACCATTTGGCCTCCAAATCAGAAAATTTCTGAAATTTAGGTGCAATTTGGGATGGTACCAAAGGTGCTCCAAGTGGATATCACACAGTCTCCCCAACTGCTGCTTGAGAATGTCATGTGGCAAGTGTTCCTGCAATAAGTTACAAGCTGGATATGTATGTTCTCCCAACATGGGAAATTAAGCATCAATGTATATCATCTATACATAGATAGAATAAAAATACACTTGCCCAAAGTCATGTATAGATGGGCTACTATCATCATAAACATTGGCCCTAAAGTGACCATGAAACCCAAAAATACTCTTGCTCTTTTTAGGAGAAATGCACTGTGCAAACATGGTGAGAAAGTAAAAATACTCAATAGAGTAATCAACAAGTACAAAAATGCATTCTCTACGATACATAGTGAGTGGGATGAAAGTGAGATCCTCCAATAAGAGCTCCCATGAGAATCTACTCATAAAAATCTGCAAGAAGAAGGGATACCTCCTCCCCTTGGAATATCTCATCCATAAGAACATGCTCTTATGTGACAGCGCTGTAGGATTTTGTAATAAGTCTCCATGACTTCTCCCTTTGAAATTCCACATTCCAAAGCCATCCACCATCATGCTGCTATGTGATAAGATCATCTTTTGACATGGAAGTCTCTCATGATCCTCCAACACTGAAGGGTAGCCTCCTTGCACCATGAATGTGCTTCCTTCTCTTCAGAAATATCATGAAAAGTATGGGAAGAATTTTGCCCAACTCTCCCAAGTGCAACCATAGCAACAACAACTTTTTTTTTTGCCTCATCTCTCCCTCATACAAGCTTCCCTTTAAAAAAAACACAGCAGCAGTACATGGAAGAAAGATACAATAAAAAAAAGTTTCCAATTGACAACCAGAGAGTGAATCATGGTCCCTCTCATGGAACCAACACATTCCATCCTTTGCCTGCATCAAAATAAGAAATAACAAGTGCTTTTCCAGCCAATTTTTTACTACCACGGTCATCTCATAAGATGAAAGCATGAATTTACAATATGGTGTCAATGGTGCACACCAAGAAACATGTGGCTTCCCCCACAGGCCATCAAAATGATAGCAAATATTAATGCTACAAGTAGCTAAAAGTACGTCATCATACAATATGCAAGAAGAATAAACTCTTCTTGATACATCATGCTGCTCAAATAAGGAAAAGAAGTACAATATAAAATGTAAAACTATACCTCCTCCATCATGTACTTGAGGTCTTGAGCTGAAATGGCTCAACTGGAAATTCCCCCTTACCCTCAATGAGTAGGAAGGTGGATATGACATCCTCTGCATCACCATCCGGGCTATGCATCTGTCCATATGTTGATATATGGCATGTTGGATTCCCTCCCAAGTGAAATCCTCCATCAAATGGAAACATGCATCAAACTGCATAGAAGGGAAGTGCTCATGTGCTGCATGTAGCAGCTTCTCCTTGAGACTAGAAGATCTAGTCAAGAAGATCCTGCCATAGAAATAAATGACCACATCATCAACCATGTATCTGTCATCTCCCTTTGGTTAATCAAGAAAAATGCATGCACCAAGATCCTTGGAGTAATCTACCAAAAGCTGAGATCTCCAATAAGGATCAATCCTCCTAAGAGACAGCACTAGTGATCTGGCATGTGTAGCTTCACTCATGTTGCTGCCTTCTACTTTGACATTCCTCATGCCAAAGTTCTCCTACAAACTCTCCACCTCTCCAAAATACAAGAGTGGTGAATCCAAAGACAAGATGTCCTCTATCAACTTGAGATCAGGTGGCCGCCTAGGTGGAATGCCTCCATAAAGTGAGACATCATTATTAAGAGTAGACTGCTCATATGGTTGGGCAACCTTGCCCCTTCCCTTACAGCACAAATTATTCTGCCTCTTTCTTGCATTGGCTCTCTGAAATAGAGAAGGGTGTGTGCCTCTCATCAAATGATGCTGCTCTTCCTCCCTTCCTCCTCCTTCCAGCTCCAATGATGCACAATCATGCTGCTCACTGATTGTGCTTGGACCTCCATGTATGAGATCCTCGGGAATTTCTTGCAAGGATACAAGAATCCCTCTCATTGGAGCATGTCCTCCTCTTCTCTCTGCATGAGGCACTGGATGTGCTCTAGATGTGACAACATTGTTTCCCTTTTCTTCATCAATGTGTGTGGGCAACATCTCAACAATTGGATCCCTTTGTGAAAAAGTGATACCCATGCCCTCTTGTTCAAGAATATGAACTAGAGGTTTTGCTCTAAAAAATGTGTAATGTAAGACATCAGCTACTCCCATGGTTTTCTGAAATGGATTTTCCTCCATCACATTCAAGGGTTTTGTTTTCTCATATGCCTTAGGAAGTTTTTCACCAAACCTTCCCATCAATGTTTCTATGAATCTTGCATAAGAGAAAGTGTTGGCATTCTTTAAAGAAAAATATTCATAACTCCACCATGCATGAGCCTTACCTCTGAAATGTAGCGCTGCAACTCTGATGGCTTCATATTCAAAAATATGGTGCAACTGCAAAAAGGAATCTAGCTCCTTAAGCCAAGCTCCAGCTGAACATGTAGGTGATCCAGCAAAAGTAGATAGTAGAAATCTATCTGCATCTTGCTGCTTGCTCTTCTCAACCTAGATATTGCAAAACTCCTGGAAATGAATATGATCGCTAAACCTCTTAGTTTAAGATTCATACTCCTGCAACAAATCACTAAGAGTTGCCCTCTTAGGAATTTTTCCTCCTCCCATCCATCTGAGGATAGCTCTGGGATTTTGACTGCATTGTGCATCATGGAGTGTATCTGTATGCTCACACTCACCATGTGAAAATCTAGATTCAGCTCTAGAATCAACCTCCTTTGGAGATCCCATCTCCAATCTCATCTTCTTCAGCTCTTCTTGAAAGCTCAAGAAGCTTTGTGAGCTTGTATTCCTTTCTTTCATTACATACTGAATCTTTCTAGCTTTTGTCCATCTCTCCTTTTGATAGCTGGATCTCATAAGCTGAGCCAGAGGTCATGCTCTGATACCACTGTAATATCCCTTTTTCAGGACTGCTCATGAATCATGCATGAAAAATGCATTTCCAGCAACATATGTAATAAAATAGTGAAATCATCACTTTTATCCCATGGATACATATATTTATCATGTAAATAAAAGAGGAGATCAGAAATAAATGGAACTAGGTGGGTTAAACAGACCTCGCACACTAGTGTAGCTGAAAATGACTAAAAACCCCAAAACTGCATTTTAGTGGAGTTGCTGCATCAATGGAATACGTAGTATAAAGAGGGTTTTAACATAAGAAATATGGGAGAAAAATAGATCTACTCATACATTAATGAATAATGTTGAATTACAGAGATCTAGTCTCCTCATACAAAATACAAGAGGACCCGGCAAGGCTTTCTTGTCAAATACTCTACATACAAAATGGAGATTTAGTAATTTAATAAATAACCAATGAAAAACTAAATAAAATGAGCATATAAGGCTAGAAAGATATCTGATCTGATGTATAACCCTCAAGGTATTCCTCCCATTAATGGATGAACCTCTCAATCGTAAGGAAACACTGCAACGGAGCCACCAAACCATGCAATCATCACTGCCTCCAAAATAATTCACTTCCTAGCAGAAAGAGTGCTGGGAGGGTATGAGAAATGTGTGGTATGATACCACATATCTGAAATAATTCCTATATCTCCCCAAATAGCTCTCTCAAGTGAAGGAAAAATCCCTCCAATGAGAAACTAGCTAAGAAGTCGGGATTCCAATCCCTTCCACTACTGCACCGAGCAACACTACACAATCTCTGGAAAAGTTGTGCTGATGAATATGAATGAAGCTTGGCCTGAAAACATGATGTGGATTGATGAATACAAAATCTTGCAATGAGATCCTTAAAGGAAAGAGGTGGGATTCCCGCCCAGGAACACCCAGTGCTAAACAACATTGCAACTTTGCTAAGCAGCAAAGCAGCAACAATTCTTGGCAGCCAAGAATAATAATTTACAACATGATGAATAATGCTGCCATCCTCTTCCTTATATAATAAATTAGTTTTCTTGCCCTTGGCCGCCCTTACTTAGTTTACTTCTAACCCAAGTTATATCTCCCTCCAAAATTGCGTTATTCATCCTTGGATTCCTCCTCCATTAAAACTGCGTTGTTGACTTAGTCAAAGAAGCTTCATTTTAACCCTGTTCATACATGAAGGTGTTTTATTAGGCTTGAAATAGTGTCCCCTTTCACATTTGGAGTATTTTATTCCTCCTTAGGAGACTTATGGGCTTTTCCACCCATTTATTTATCGGCTAGAGCTGTTGCTAACTCTAATGTTCCATTTAGCTTGGAGGCTAGAATTTTGGAACATTACATATGCGAATCAAGTCCTATTCTTCAAGAATCAATTGAAGAATCTAAATCATTTCAAGTATGAGTCTATTCAATCATACTTTCTGAAGCTGACCGAGATCAGGAATAATTTGCTGGCTATTAGGGAGACAACAGATGATCGAGAGATGGTTCTCACCACCCTTGGAAGTCTCTCATATTAATGGCATGTGTTCAACACCACCATTCTCAATAAAAATTTCATTCATGACTTTGACGAAGTACTATCGAGATGCATACAAGAGGAGACAAGGATGAAGGAATATGAAAATGAAGGAAATGTTGCCTTCGCTGCTCATTCTAGAAAGAATAACTTTGGTGGTCCAAGTAACAAAGGAAGAGCAAGGGCCCAAGGAAAGAAAGGCAAGTTCTACAGTTGTCACAAGGCATATCACTATGCTAGAGAATTCCCTCTAAAGAAGGATTCTCCCAATGATGATGACAACAAAAAAAACTGAAGGAATGGAAATCAAAGGAACAACAGGTTCAAGGGGAAGGGGAAGGCTCCCTCCGGAAGAGATATTAAACCTTTCAAAAGGTCAGGAAATGCCTGGTATGGGGAATCAAATTTTTTTGATACAAGAAATTAATTCATCCTTGTATTTTCCCTCTCTGCTGCATATCCACCCGATACTATGGATGTCTGGTTGATAGATAGTGGTGCCTCAAGACACATCACTCGGTTCAAGGAAGAAATTTGTGATATGGTTGAGAAGAATATTAATTTGGAAATTATCCTCGGAGATAATGCCACATATCCTGTGAAAGGGACAGGGACCGTGACCCTCCACTTGTCTCAAGGTCAAGTCCTCCGCTTGTAAGATGTAATCTATGTACCTAATTTGAAAAAGAACCTTTTGTATATATCGGCCATGGAATACAAAGGTTTCAATTTGCAATTCATTGAGGGGAAGGTGCGCATATGGAAGAAGAGCTTCAAGGAAGCTATCATGATTGGGTTTACAGTTGATACACTCTACCAGGTTGGAGGAAGTCCACTGGGAGCGATGACATGTGATACTATCTAACAGACTGAACTATGGCACCAAATTTTTGGACACCTTTACTACAAGACCCTTCCCAAAGCAAGGAAAGTGGTGACAAGGATGCCATAGTTCTAAATAATCATGAAGGTGTATGTCAGGGTTATCCCAAAGGAAAGTGTTGGATGTAGAAATTACACTTAAGTAAAGTCCTCAACACTTAAATTGTCAACCCGGGGGATTCGTAAAATTAGAGACGAAGCACAGGTAATGCCAGAGATGGTATGAATATTTCTAATATCAAATCCTACTTTTTAAAGGAAAAATTGTAGAATCAAACTTTAGAGAAAAAGGCAACTGAAACCATAAAAACAATGTGAGGCCAGAACAAAAATAAATGTACTTGCAAGAGAGATTTGGAAATAAAAATAAGGCAATTACTCTAGCGGGATATTGAACATCTACTGAGAATGTGTTTTCTTTAGCAAAGACACCTTAGCAGTCTTCAATAGATGGGCCCTTTCAAACCTGCTCATGTAAAGATATCCTTACCACAAGAATCGATCTTGCACTAGTGCAGTCTTCTTACACTACTGCAGGAACAACGATCTATGTAGAAGGTGTAAAGTAATGTCCGTACTAAATATGCTTTTCTTTGTGCAAAGGCCCTGAACTTTCTCAAGTCCACAGCACTCAGATCTGGTACCAAGAAACTAGTTCTTGTACCTGATCTGAGCTTCTTACACTTTAACTTTTAGTCCATGAAATCAATGATTAATTACTTCAAGTGTTATGAAACCAAATTGCTTATTAGGAAGATGAATATCTGTAGAGAACAAGGAAACCTTATTTTTAATTAAAATTTAACTGAAATCAAGAAATTTGTTAGAAGTAAACTAAAGAGACTTGCTACATCACACTATCCAGCACTGGTGCAGAAACAGTTCTCCTACTTGCACCAGACGGAGAAAATAAACCAAACATGCAGAAATTGAATAGCACACCAACATGCACTGGTGCAAGTAATTTATCCTGCTCGAACCAGGCAGAGAAAACAAACCACACATGCAAAAAGTGAATAGCACACCAACGTGTACTGGCACAGGTAATTTCTCGTGATCGAACCAGGCGAAGAAAGAAAATTTAAATTCAGATGTAGAAAAGGAAATTTAACTACTTCACACTGCAGATTTGCTTTCACTCAAACATAAATTCAAATGATGTAAATTAAATCACACTTAGCAGACATAAATTGCAAGAATTGAAAGGAGGGTGAACGTGCTGGGTTGGCTGGGCCCTAGCCAACTAGCACGTTTCCCTTTCAAATGGAAACGCTACTCAGTATTGAATCAATTCATCAACTGTTTAAGCATAAAGAAATAAAATCCATGAAGTATAAGGTGGAGCTATTCTTATTAAATCCTCAAAGAAAATACATGCATGATTACATATCCAGCCTAGATTTGGGCAATAACAAAAGACAAGCTTGTTACTGCCTCACTGGTTCTATTCTCCTATCTATTCAATTCTATCAAAAAATTGAAAATCTTGTCCTATTTACATTTCTCCTTATATAGATCCTTTTGGCTGCAGGCCAAAAGAATCATTTAACCATTACATAGCCAATTGTAGAAATCATTACAACAAATTACATAACCGATTGCAGAATAAGCTTTTGGCCTACAAAATTAAACGCTCTAACAAAATGGGTCGTGGCTATCTCCAATTGTTCGTTCCTCCTAAGTCTGATCTCCACTACTCTATATTGACTTGCTGTTATCATTGGGACTTAGCTGCCTTCAGATACGGTGATACAAAATTAGGTAGCAATCAAAGAGATCCGAATTTGCTGCCAAGATTTGCGGTGCTGGCCCTAGTGCGAGATCTGTTCTGGAATAAAAATCAATGATCAAGGTAAGGATTTAACTATTAAATAACATAGGAGGTAATGATGAGTTACAAAAGTAATTCTAAGTATAAAATAACATAATAAATAGTTAATAAATGCTAAGTTAAGTTAAAATATGTAAAATATGAAGTTAATGCAAAATGTGTCATCGTTCTCGCACTAGTGTAGGATGAGGGTGCATAAGATAGGTAAAACAGGGTAAATGATTACGATTTGGAAAGGGAAAAATGGTCAAAAAGGGTCTAAATTAGAGGACCAACATCCTCCAATCCCTAAACTGTTGTGTGTCCTCACACAACTTTTTACCTCTACAAAAAACCAAAATTTTTAATACTCCAACTTAGTCCTGTTCCGGCATGTTGTCCTCAGGCTGCACTGTTTCAACCTTCTTCCTCTTGATTTTCCTTAACTTCTTTGCTACCTTTCTCAACTGCCTAAAACAACATCCAGCTCGATATTTCCAAACTTTAACCTCACTTTTCTTTTTTTTAGCTCTACCATAAATTGTTCTCTGCTTTGTTCTTTCTCCTCTTGTGCTTTGGTCACAAGTTGCTCCAAGTTTTTCACTTGGAGTTCTAATTCTTCTATGCAAGCAGCAGAAGTCACCAATTCTTTTCCTCCTTCTGTCTCAGAAGGGGCTATCACTGGCTTCGAGACTTCTATATCTTCCATGGTCGTGTCAAGGAATTCTTCTACCTGTGGTCCCTATTTTTCCAGGTCTCCTCCCTTCTGCTCTGGTTCATCTTCATCCATTTCCTCGTCTTCTGTGGGTTCTTCTTCCTCTTCTTCTTCTTCTATTTCCTCTTCATTCGGTTTCTCTTCTTCTATGGATTACTCTTGTACTAGTGCAGAATGGGATTCCATACCGTGTGGGGGTTGTGGTTTCTTACCTACATCGACGATTTTACTCTTCGTATGGGGTCTTTTGATAAAATGTGCCAGCAGAGTATCGTCCCCAACTTGTCCAATATTTTTTGCGTCTGCAAGGACCAATAGACTATCGTGATCAGATTCCTGTGCCTGTGTAGAAGGGGTTTCTTCAGTAGCTGCGCCAACTATTTCCTTAATGGAAGATGGGGTCTTCTCTTCTGTCGATTTTTTAGACCGCTCTCTTTTCGCATAAGTGTGAGAAGAACTTCCCTTTTTGCTTCTGTTCAGACCCTTAATTGTACTGGTAGGAGTCTTAATATTCTTTCCCTTAGCTGACATAGCATGCAGTTGTTTCAACAGCCCTTCCCATGTCTTACCTTTGCTCTCGAGTTGTTTTAAGACCAGGATTTTTATCACGTCATGGTGGCATAATCATGTATCGGCTTGGTCCTGCCTTCCATCCTGTATGCTTCTAGCCATTTTCTCCAAGATTTTGAGAAAAAATTAGGGGAATTTCATCCTCCAATGAATGTGCTAGCCTCCTTCAAAATGTTGCAGTAGTCTAAAATGATACACCAGGGTATAAGTGTACCTCCCTTTGCAAGTCACAAATTTCTACAAAACAAACAAGAGATCCTGCCATTGACCCCGTAGAGCTTTGTGCGGGACTTTTCATTTCCAATTCACCTCCATATTCTTATCCTTGACAAAAATCTACTAGCATTTGATTTCCATCTTCTGGTTCTTGAACCACTCCACTCCCATATTCTCCAAGCCCGTTGCAACTACTGCAAATTTCTTCGTGACTTTGAATTCGAGTAGCCCAATTCTCACTTGGCTATTATTAAAGCTTCTTGCAAATTGTAGGGCTACCTCCCTGTCATACCCATCAAAATTCTGTAGGAACCGTAGAAATCCTGACTCCCACAACAGTGGAAGACTGTTGCGAAATTCGGCAGTTTGCTCAATCTTGCTAAGATACAGGGGCTCATTTCGGACAGGCGGCATTGTGGCTATCGGATATGAAAAATAATTTTCAAGGCTTGCATGAAATACTGGGGAATCGACTTTGATATATATATATCTAACCATATCTCTGATTCATTTTTCATAAATACTCATCATTTTTGGTAAGGCTTAATTGGTACGCGCGACGGTGGTTTAACGATTAAGTGCAGTAATAATCACGATGAAGGGACATTTAGGATAAATGTAGGAGCGAGGGGAGTTATGAGTGAAGGAAATTTCAAATCATTGCGAAGCAGGGTAGATTATATGCAAACAACGACTAACACGATTCTTACATTTCTTCATAATTACAAAAATAAAAAGGAACTTAGCACTCATTAAAAAGATCATGATTTCTACTTAAAAAAACATTGTACTTTTAACTGATTTCCTCCTAGGTAACATAATAGTGTAAATACTTGTCAATCATATGAAAAACATCATATAATTTTCCATCATGATCACTTTCTTATGTCATATGATAACTTGTGTTATGCTGCTGATGAAGTGCATGCTTGTACTGATCTTTCCACCGCTTAAATCATATCATTCTGCTGGTATTTTTCTACTCATCTTATCATATATGACAAAATGCTTGCACTAGTGCAAGCATAATATTAAGATAGAGAATTAAACTATAGGCTGGATTTCACATGATTTCCTCAACTTATTCTAAATTTTGCTTTGCCCTTTCTTGATGTTTCAGAGCACATCCTTCTTCTCTTTGTATGCAAGATCCGGAAATAAAATCATGAGGGAACAAAGGAGTGGAAAAGGAAAATCTCGAAATGGGAAGGAATTCTGTCACATGGATTCCAGGAAAGTACCAGAAGAGGGAAAATAGAAGTGGGATAGGAAAAAAAAAATACAGGGTTAAAGTGGGATTTCTTCGAAGAAGATAGGGTGAATTTAGAAGAATATGGGAAGGTTAATTATACTAGGATTCCGAGAAGAAAGTTGAGGGAAAATTATGAAATGGGATAAAGGCATAAAATTTTCTGGAAGGTCTGCTTGCACTGGTGCAAGAAAATAAATTGCAATGAGAATTATAGACAAAAGAGTATGGTACATACCTGTTACCTTGTCCCAAATGAATTCCTTGTTTTGTTTCTGCCCAAAGCCTGATAATGAAAATCAAATTTTGTTGAAAAAGTGTAATCTCAAAATAACTCCTAAAGTTCATGCACCTACTATAGCAATCTTGTACCTAGATTATGCAGCGCATATTTAGAGGCAACCACCATCAATACACATTGTTGCCAGCCAACATCTTGTGAGCAGTCATCATTGAGTAATTCATCACTCTAAATATCATGAAATTCAAAATGAGTTATGATACCAATTAGAAACCTCTTTATTGAACACTCTAAATTCCATTGTCATCCAGATTCAAACTAAATTTCCTCTTAATATATCGCAAGGAATAACCTTTACTAAGGGTACAACATCCTTAAATATTCTTGACTTTTTTTAAGATATAACTCAAAGCATCATGTTCAAATCGTCTTTAAAACCATTTTCCAAGAAAAAAAAGATAAGTTTAGGGGAAGAGAAAGATAGCCAAGAAAATCATAGTATGCAATTAACTTTAATACCACAAACATAGCGCTGCTGCCCGCAGGTGTTCATAACCTCGGTAGGTGTGTCTTTTGACCCGTCAAAATGTCTGTGTCCCACTTACTAGGCATGGATTCAGAGTTATATTATTTTAATTTTAGATGAAGGCCACTGCTTTGGCTTGGTAACCAGTTAATGGCAGTGCCACTCACAAGAAGTAACATGGATGAACAGGTCGCTCATGATGAGACCTCCTGTCTTCCAACTTTTCGGTTGAAAGCCATTACTCTGGCTTGGTGACCAGAAGTAGTAATGTCATGCATGCTAGGTCTCATGATCGTGGTAGGTAGGCTCATCACGAGACCTCCTATCCTACCCTAAATCTTTTGTATACTCTGATTATGATCAACCTAAAAGGTTACATAATAAGTGGGGAGACAGATCTACTCCTTAAGAGTATGGGATGGTGTGAAGAGTTTTTAATGACTAATCATTGCTGAATAGTTCTTCTTCCCTAAAGACTTATTAAAGATATCCCAAATAATGACTAAAATACTTCTTGAATTAAGAATGCTAGTGTTCTCATGAGTAGCTTATTATGATCTTAACAAGAGTGGTCCTCCATAGGGGGTTTCCAATAGTACCTTCTAAGGGAAACTGAAATCATATATATATCAGATGAAAACTTCTTAGAGTGATTAGTCATGGTTACTTTGAAAAATTATGAGGTATTAGAGTGAATCATACTCAACAAGATGTGTCACAGATGTGTGTGTTAACAACCAATGCGGATCAAAAGTAGTTTTAGTGACTACACCTTAAAAATAAAAAACCGAGATAGCATCTTAATATCTTTATTCACCTACCCTACTTTACCGAAGAGGCAGAATACTTCTTTTTATGTATAGGAGTACTTCCAATGAAGCCATGTGCGGATCAGGTGAAAATATATATTCATGCTCAAATTTATCATACAAGCTTGAAAGTGTGCATGATCATGAAAAACCAACGATTGTAAATGATATGATAACAAGATTTTAGAAGAGGGTAATGTTTCCTTGCTTGAGTAGTTGTTTGGAACCAATTTTTGATGTAATCATGGTAGCCTTTGTCCATTTCTTGATTTGGCCCATGATGCTCGCCCTCATCGTCCATGTCATGTTGATTGTTCTCCGTAGGCTGAGTAGTCTCTTCATTACAATCTGGATTTGCTGATAGAAATTTCAAGAACTCCTTGATCTCAGGTTTTAGTGGATTTTCTCCACTGATTATAGTGCATGATTCATTTTTCTCCTCAAAAGAGACTTATAAATCCTCTTGTGATGGTGGAGAAATGGACAAGTCCTTGACTATTGTCAAGAAGTTTTCTTCCTGAGAGGTAGAGATCAAGATCCTAGCAGCTGCTAGGGATTGAGAGAGAACCTTCATACTTGTTATCATCTTTAAGTCCATCTGGTTGATTGATAGTCCATGTCTCCACACACATATTAGTAACGGGGGTTCTTACAACACCCCAAAAAATGATATAACGTTAAGGATCTAAAGATAATTGATTTTCAAAGTTATTGGCTGAAATAAGGCTCACCACACTTGCATAAAAAATACAAAATGATAAAGGCAGACTTACCCCTATTGCATCAACAGAAAATTCTTACCAAATCAAATCGCCTCCCCGACAACGGCGCCAAAATGTTGGGTGTAGGAATTACACTTAAGTAAATTCCTCAATGCTTAAATCGTCAACCGGGGGGATTCGTAAACTTAGAGATGAAGCACAGTCAATGCCAGAGATGGTATGAATATTTCTAATATCAACTCCTATTTTTTAAAGGAAAAATTTCAGAATCAAACTTCAGAGAAAAATGCAACTCAAACCATCAAAACAATATGAGGCCAAAACAAAAAGAAATGTACTTGCAAGAGAGATTTGGAAATAAAAAGAAGGCAATTGCTCTAGCAAGATATTGATCATCTACTAAGAATGTGTTTTCTTTAGCAAAGACACCTTAGCAGTCTTCAACAGATAGGCCTTTTCAAATTTTCTCATGTAAAGATATCCTTCCCACAAGAATTGATCTTGCACTAGTGCAGTCTTCTTACACTAGTGTAGGAACAACGATCTATCCAGAAGGTGTAAAGTAATGTCCGTACTAAAAATGATTTTCTTTGTGCAAGGGCCCTGAAATTTCTCAAGTCCACAACACTCAGATCTGGTACCAAGTGATCCAATTTTAGAATTATTAAAATTGTATCGAAATTACCCAAACGACCAAGATGGTTATTTGGAATTTTGTAATTATCGATTATGTAACAATTCACGTATTGATCAATATGGTCATCAAATTTGTGAGTTAAAATGTTCGACATAGATGGACATCAACTTCAGTTTCGACACCAGCAAATATGTTTCAAAAGCGCCAATCAAGACATCTTCAAGTTGACTTGCGACAAAAACAATTTTGTCAAAATAATTATGTAATAAAACTTGTCCTAAGTCTTAATTGTAAAGGTCGAAAATGTTTATCGTCCGCTTTTTTAAACCTTAATGGATAAAATAGATCCTAAGGTAAAAAGGACTAAGTTTAAGTTTAAATCCTAAGTCCTAATTTTAAGTCCTAAGGACTAGCGCTAAGTGTCAAATGAAAACACATTTAAATTGTTGTAAAGGCCTAAATCTATTCCTAGGACTAAAATGTCAATCGAAGTCCTAGCACAAATTCTATGGTGTTAAAGTCCTATTCCTAAGTTTCATAAACTTATGGACTTAAACCTCCTAGCACAATAGTCAAACTATAAACCTTTTAAGGTTCAGATGATGGGTAGGAAACCCATGATATAAAGTCAAAGTATTAAAAGGGTCGATGTAATGTTGTAAAACCTCTAGGCACAAAAGGTTTTATATTAAAGTTCGACCGATGATGAAAAACCTTAATATAAGGTTCGGAAGTTAGGTTTTTAACATATATCAAACCCATAGTGCAAAGGGTTTAGATGTCGGGAATATACAGATTTAAATGCTAGGGTTATCTTTTTATTTAAAACATTAATAAACTCCCACAGTGTTAAGTCCAGACTACGTGCTATTAAACCACGTCGGAAATGTTACAACATGTGAAAATAAATATAAACCATGGCGGAGAATGGTAAAAGGTTTTCAATTGTGTTTGAAAACTGTCTTAACCACCAGTTGTAACATCACAGAAACTGTGTCGAAGATTGCATATGTGACAGGTATCAAAACTGCAGGAGTTGTTTGTTGACCGCCAAATGGACCGTGACTGCGGCAAAAGGATGATAGCCGATATAGCCGTAACCTTCAGGGCTACCAGAACCATCCAGAAGTTGCAATATCAACAGGGCTTAAAGACCGCAGCAAATAACGGTTAGCCTAGCCATCGGGATTGACCATAACTGCCAGATAAAATCTCTATTCACATTACTCCGCCCGGTTTGCAAGTCCGCCCAGTTAATAAGTTGTCCGATATATCATAATGTTTAATTATGGCTTTTTTCATTTATTTCAACGCTATGGTAATGCAACTAATCCCTAGGTGTATGAGGAAGATACAGATTCAATCCATTTTCATAAATGATTGCCCAACCAATTTCTACAATGGTAAATACAAAGATTCGAAGCAGTTTTGTAAAGGCATGAATGTATGAACTCCTAATACATAAAGGAAGGTATGTTTCTTTGTAAAGGAGAGAGTGTTGAGAGGGTGATCTCATAAAAGAGGAGAGACCTCAAGAGAGGAGAGTGGCAAAAGAAGGAGTTTATTCCACTTCAAGATGAAGTAAACTCTCTTACATTTTATATCTTTTAAATTTGGTAATGATTTTTGGTTTATTGTAGGTTTATATGAAGGACGAAAATCTCATTATACTTGCATAAGTTTCAGCATCAAAGTACGTTGATAGTCGACGAGATATACTTTGATTGTGCCAAAATCTGTTGAGCTACCTTGAAGTCAAAGGTCCACAAAGCTTCAGTCTTCAGTCTTTTAGTGTGCGAATCATCCGTGTCTTTTCTTAAGTGTTGAAAGAAAAGAGTTTGTATCAGTTATCATATTCAAGGGATGGTCTATATCTGTAACATCAGTAGTGTAACTGATGATTCATTGTAGCATATTTCTCTTGGCTCGAAGAATACAACGGATGCAAAATTCTGAGGTGGACCCAGAGATGTAATCCAAGAGGGACGAACTCCATCACAAACTTATTTGTCTTATGGTATTGCTTATGTGATTGATGTGAATTTATTAAATCTAAACATACATAGATTATTTCATGTCTAAACAGTTAATGCATATAATAATTGTTCAGTAATACTGCCAATCACATTTTGTACAAGGACTAGGAAATATCTTGGTAAATTCCACATTTTAACAAACTGAGTGTTAATCTCTATAAAGTTCTATAGACAAAGTCTATAACGGGCTAGGTAGCCTCTAGACCTCATCCTTTCTTTAAGGGTGACATATCCAGTAAATTCCCCTACAGTCAATCTCTGAAATAGAGCTAAGTAACTCAGGTCATTTTCAGATCACCAAGAAACTGGTTCTTATACCTGATCCAAGCTTCTTACACTTTAACTTTTATTCCTTGAAATCAATGATTAATTACTGCAAGTTTTATGAAACCAAATTGCTTATCAGAAACATGAATATCTGTAGAGAACAAGGAAATGATATTTTTAATTAAAATGTAACTGAAAGTAAGAAAGTTGTTAGAAGTAAATTAAAGAGACTTGTTGTACCACACTATCCAGCACTGGTGCAGAAACAATTCTCCTGCTGGCACCAGGCAGAGAAAATAAACCAAATGTGAAAAAAGTGAATAGCACACCAACGTGCACTGGTGCAGGTAATTTCTCCTGCTCGAACAAGGTGGAGAAAATAAACCACACGTGCAGAAAGTGAATAGCACACTAACATGCACTGGCACAGGTAATTTCTCCTGTTCGAAGTAGGCGGAGAAAGAAAATTTAAATTTAGATGCAGAAAAGGAAATTTAACGACTTCACACTACAGATCTTCTTTCACTCAAACATAAATTCAAATGTTGTAAATTAAATCACACTTAGAAGACATATATTGCAAGAACAGAAAGGAGGGAGAACGTGTTGGATTGGCTGGGCCCTATCCAACCAGCACGTTTCCCTTTCAAATGGAAATGCTACTCAGTATTGAATCAATTCATCAATTGTTTAATCATGAAGAAATAAAATCCATGAAGCATAATGTGGAGCTCTTATTATTAAATCCTCAAATCAAATACATGCATGATTACATATCCAGCACAGATTTGGGCGATAACAAAAGACAGGCTTGTTACTACCTCACTGGTTCTATTCTCCAATCTATTCAATTCTATCAAAACATTGAACATCTTGTCCTATTTACATTTTTCCTTAGATAGATCCTTTTGGCCACAGGCCAAAAGGATAATTTAACCATTACATAGCCAGTTGTAGAAATCGTTACAACAAATCACATAATTGATTGGAGAATAAGCTTTCAGCCTTCAAAATTAAACGTTCTAACAAAACTAGTTGTGGCTATCTCCAGCTATTCGTTCCTTCTAAGTACGATCTCTGCTACTCCAGATTGACTTGCTCCTATCACTGGGACTCGACTGCCTTCAAATATGGTGGTACAAAATTAGGCATCAATCAAAGAGATCCGGATTTGCTTCCAAGATTCACGGTGTTGGCCTTGGTACGAGATCTGTTCTGCACTAAAAATTAGTGGTCAAGGTAAGAATTTAACTATTAAATAAAATAAGAGGTAACGATGAGTTACAAAAGTAATTCTAAGTAGAAAATCACATAATAAATAGTTAATAAATGCTAAATATATAAAATATGAAGTTAATGAAAAATGTGTCATCGTTCTCGCACTAGTGCAGGATGAAGGCACATAAGATAGGTAAAACAAGGTAAATGATTACGATTTGGAAAGGTAAAAATGGTAAAAAAGGGTGAAAATTAGAGGACCAACAGAAAGAAAACAAGGGGACCTTTCTCCTCAAGTGTCACAAAGTCTTCTGATGTCTTGCAATTGATACATTTTTATCTGTCTGGGATGTTGCCCATGACATCCTTGGGAGGATGTTCTTATTGTATCACATTCATATATGACTTTTATCGCAAAACCTAGATATACTTCTTGAAGAGTAAGGATGAGGCTTTCATGTGGTTTCGTATCTTCAAAGCCCTGGTGGAAAATATGACATGAAAGAAGATCAAGATATCGAGGACCAATAATGGCACTAAATATGAGATGAACGAGTTCAAGAACTTTTGCAGAGAAGCTGGCATCAAGAGGGAGACCACAAATGTCTATACTCCTGAGCATAATGGCATTGCTGAAGGAAAGAAAATGAACATTGTGGAAGCTACCTATTCCATACTATGTGACCAGGGCCTACCAAAGATTCTATGGGGAGAAGTTGCGAACACTGTTGTGTACATACAAAACCGATGCCCACATTCTACTCTATACTCCAAAACTCCCGAAGAGGTTTTCTTTGATAAGAAACCTGATGTCTCACATTTTAGAGTTTTAGGATTTCTTGTTTATTTTCATGTGCCGAAAGAGAAGAGGAGCAAGCTGGATGATTACGGGAAGAAGGGAATGTTTGTGGGCTACAACGAAACTTAGAAGTCCTATAGAGTCTATGTTCCTGGTCAAAGGGAAGTGGAGATACGCCATGATGTCACCTTTGATGAAGATGATTCCCGAGGAAAGTAGTCAATCTTCCGATATCTCAAGAAGATCATGAAGAAAGGATTGGAAATCAAGAAGGACAGAAGGATGAGATGATGCATGATATTGAAGCATCGATGGACCCAATTGATCCACCTCCTTCAATGGGGAAGAGACCATCATGGATCAGGGACACTCTCGAGGACTCCGAGGGACATATGGCCCTAAGGGGGACATTCCATGAAAGCAAGAAGCCAAATAGATACCAAGGGTATCTAGCAACCATAAGTACTATTGTAAAATCTGAGCCTGGATCTTTTGAGGAAGTTGTAAAGCATCAAGTCTGGAAGGATTCTATGCACAAAGAGTATGAGTCCATAATGAATAATGATGTCTAGCATGTGGTTACAAGACTAGAGGACAAAGCAGTTGTCACCTCGAAATGGCTCTACAAGATCAAGCATGGATCTGATGGAAGTGTTGAAAATTTCAAGGCAAGGTTCATTGCCCGTGGCTTCTCTCAAAAGGAAGGCATATACTATGATGACATATTTTCACCTGTGGCTCGATATACCAGCATCTGATCTATCATAGCTCTGGTTGCTACGAAAGGATGGAGTCTTCATCAGATGGATGTAAAGACCACATTTCTGCATGGTGCGATAAAGGAAGAGGTTTATGTAGAGAAACCTCTTGGGTTCAAAGTCCAGGATCAGGACACCCATTTCTACAGGTTTAATAAATCCCTCTATGGGTTGAAGCAAGCACCTAGAGCTTGGTACGAGAGGATAGATAGCTACCTGATGAAGCTAGGCTTCACTCGTAGTAATGTTGATCCAAACCTTTACTTCAAGGTTGATAGAGAAAAGCCTCTCATTTTGGTGCTTTATGTGGACGACCTATTCCTGACAGGTGTTCACCCTCTCATTCATCAATGCAAGAGGGATATCACTGCTAAGTTCGAGGTGAATGGCCTAGGATTGATGCATTACTTCCTAGGCCTACAGGTCTAGCAGAGACCTAGCAAGATTTTCCTTTATCAAGGAAAATACATTCTGAATCTTTCGGAAATATTTGGTATGGTGGACTATAAGTCTGTATCGACACCGATGGAGCGCAACTTCAAGAAGTTGAGTGGCAGCACTATTGGGCCCATGCTAGAAAATTTTACTGAGTAACATCAAATTTTAGGGCCCTTGATGTTCTTAGTGAACACCCATCTAGATGTATGTTTTGCAGTGAAAATTTTGATTCAACATATTTTTTAGCCTCATCTCATTCATTTGGTTGGTGCTAAGAATCTATTGAGATATCTTTAGGAAATGATAAACCATGGCCTGAGATACATTGTTAGGAGCATGAAACTCTATGGATATACTGATATCGATTGGGCTAGAAGTGTGGTGGATCATAAGAGCACATCGAGATGTTGATTTACACTTGGTTCTGCGTCAATATCATGGATGAGAATAAATCAAAAGTCAGTGGCTTTAAGAAACATAGAGGCCAAATACATTGTAGAGAGTATGGCCTGTTGTGAAGCAGTTTAGTTGTGAAATCTCCTTAGTGAGTTGTTTGGGCATGTGCTAGATACGACCGTGATACTCTGTGATAACCAGAGTGGGATTCAGTTGTCCAAGAATCCCATGTTCCACGATCGATCCAAGAATATTGATATCAAGTACCACTTTATCCGGGATATGGTATAGCGAGGCACTGTAAGGCTCGATCATATAGTAACTAATGAGTAGGTTGCAAATATTCTCAGAAATCCCCTAGGGAAGGTCAAGTTGCTAACCTTCCGTGAGAATATTGGTATCGTGGAATGACGCTATGCTGAGGATCCTATTGGATGATGAGCTCTGGGACCTCTAGGGGGCTTTGGGGATAACTTCTCAGAGCTATAAGAAACCACAGGGCTAGGCTTGCAGAACCTTGTAGGTGTGCTTTTTCCCCACCATTGTGATGATTGATTTGGTTCACCTCTCATTATCTGTTCCCTGTATGCATCCTGCCCATTGAGTTCAGGGCTCATGGGAAGTAACTCTCATTTGGTCAGTGAGGTGGGAAATCTAGAGACTAGTAGCAAAGATTGATGGATGCATCAGAGATTGTCGTACTCTCTATCTAGGATAGCACAATCCAGCCACTTGATTTGGGATCAAGTATAGTGAGCTTCAGACCTCCAACTGACTTCGGGTTAGGTAAACCAACTTTAGGTTGGTATGAGACTCTTTGTGAGTCCTATAGAGGTTTTAGACCTCTAGGCTGAATCTGTCAGTTGGGAATGTTGTCTTTTTCACTGAACCACTTCTGTTCTAAAATAAAGAAGCTACCAAAGCAAGTTATGGAGGGATGATGCACGATGTTTGGATTTCAAAAGAGGATGGAGTTCTCTCTAGTTTAGAGGGAGTGTTAATTTTGGGTAACTATGTCCAAACTCCATGTTGTGATGCTCAGATGAAGATACCAATATTTTTATTGGATTCCTATTTTGGAGAGGTGCAAGATGGATCTAAAGATCATCTTGATCTAATGAGAAAAACATTTTTTTTTTAATTTATTCAAGATATGTGTAGGTTGGATGTAAGGTTTTGTGCCCCAAATGTTTTGTCACACACCCTCATCGATGGATATATATTGGTCAACGTTGGAGGAAATTTTCAATCATCTCATCCTCACACATTTCTCTCTCCTCATCTGATTGGTTGGATGAACTTGGACGCTCTTCTCTTCACATGTCGGAAATTCCAAGCAACAACACATTTCTAATTTCGGTCTAGCGTTTCTGCAGCAAACTTTGACCAGCGTTGACTTTGGTCAATGCAAGGTAAAATGGACCTAAAAATCTCCCAAAATTTTGATTTTCCAAATCCACATTTTTTGGCACTATTCCCGTGGCTAGACGTTGACTTTGAATTTTATGTGTTGACCTCATTGATGCTGCTATTTGCATTGATTGTTGACTGACACCGTCGCCTTTTGGGTTGAATTTTGAGTTGACCATTTGGGTGTCCTAGAGGGTTGTGTGATATTTCTAGTTGGTTGACAATATTGAGACTTTGTTGGTTGGAGCATCATGTTTACCGCCATAACGTACCATCACACTTACATATTTCTAGCTTGTCTTCTGTCGATCTACTAGTATGTTCTATCAACATTTTACTTGATTGTTTATGTGATTTTTGTCTGAAATTGGGAGTATAAGTAAAGTTGCATCAAGAATAGAACATCTACATAAATTTACATAAACACACTCCATGATTTCTACATTTCATTTCCTCAACCCAATTCATGATTCTACTAAAATCTAGTGCATAAGATTTTGTGTTCAACCCTCCACACATGCTTTATTTCCTTGAATTTCCTCTTTCACCT
This sequence comes from Pinus albicaulis, assembly GCA_034641835.2. Taxonomy (NCBI): domain Eukaryota; kingdom Viridiplantae; phylum Streptophyta; class Pinopsida; order Pinales; family Pinaceae; genus Pinus; species Pinus albicaulis. Next base: position 628,832,837 of record CM076579.1, read on the forward strand.
ATACTACAGTAGTCAATGAAACTGCACCCTCTATGTGTATGCCACCAGATATTAGCATTAACTCTTTGGAATGATATATTTTTTATGTATGAATTGAATCTATCCCTAAGTAGGGTAATTTAACCAGAAACTAACAATTCATACCTAATCCTTGGGAAAAATAAATTTATCCTCAAGAAACATTAATATGTCATAGATGGTGAGACTTGATATTTCACTAATATTGTTGCAACTCCTAATGGATGCTCGACACAAATTATCAACTTGGGGTTTGTATAAAATTAGAGGTGAAATTTCTATATGCATATTAGGTAAGGTTCTACTAATGTCACCCTCGATCATGACATTAGATCTAGATGTTCAAAGACCATTCCTCCAATCTTAACTGTAGTAAATACTTCTAATGAAAGAAAATTTGAAATTTATTATAACTATGAATGTGAAATTTCCATTCATTCAACATGTAGATACTAATTAACATTGCATGAAAGAGAAAGGGTTAGTCTACTTCCAGAAATAAATCTACTCTATTTTTAAAATTTCATAAAATTCATAACCTACTTGCATGTACCATTGATCTAATTTAAATTTTCTTGAAAATAAATAATCTAACTTGTAACATGATTGTGAATGAAAATATTAATTTTACTAATTCTTGTAGTTACAAAAATAGGAAGTTGCAGTGGTCTAAGTGCTTCCCTTGATCATGAAATCACAATTTCGGGATCATTATTTGTCTGGAATGAGATAATATTGATGTGGGGAGAAAAATAGGTCAATGAAAATGGTGCTACACACCTTCTAAAGGTTATGATAGAGGAGGTCATGTATGTCTACAAGAAGGCCAGTATTTCTATAAGAGGGGTTTTGAGAGAATTTCGATGGTGGAGATGGTGTCTTGAAGGTAAGATATGATGAATGCAGGTTGGAGGGTGTGAGTCAAGGTTGGGGAAGCCTCCTAGAGAATATCAAGACATTTCGGAGGTCTGTCTTGCACCAAGGTGGATGCCCAGAGTGCCCTTCATTACCTAAATAATGTGACTGTGGAAACAAAGTTTTGGGAGAAAGTTGAAGGCGCTAAGGGGAGAATAAAGAGAAGTCGAAGTAGATATGAGAATATGTGCCCCCTTCATATCAATACAACCCTACAATGATCCCAATACATGCATTAAATTATCAATAACATATTGACATAAATTATCATGGAAAATATTAGTTGAATTTTACTAATATATTATTCTATTTCACAACACAACTATAATCACTAAACTAACTCCTAAGTTGTAGAAATTAATCATGTAAAATGATAAATAACATCTATCTTTTTCCAAGAAATCATAAACAAATATTTTTTTCTATTGAGATTATAAATCTTTCCAATCATTCTCCCATAAGACAGGTGATGGGGAAGCATGCAATAACAATTTTTATAGCTTAACATTTATTGAAATAAGGGAAATACACGAAATGTTATGAAATAAAAACAAAACATAAATAAATTAGAGGTACTAAATCGTATGGGTTGGGCCAAAACCCAAGGTTTTCAACCCTCTAAACTATCTCCGATGTAGCTCAATAAGAAGCTTCACATTTGAATAAAATAGTAATCTCATGTAGCTAGTTATTCATAGCTGAATACAAAATTTGAATCCTAATTATCCTTTTTTATAGTTTTTTTATACAAGAAGGTAGATGATAACAGATCCCTTGAAAATATGCATGATTCCATCCTTGATCTTAAATATTTTGGATCTAGTCATTCTTGAGCTTCCCTTGCACTTGGAGTTACTCATCTGTTAGTGAATTCAAGCTTGTGAGTGAGTATTTGTGATCTCAAGCCAAGTTAGAGAGTTAAGGAGGTGGAAAAGCCTCCCTAAATTATCTCATGGTTGTATCCATCAAGTACATGCATATTAAATGCCTAAAAAATGCTTCATTTTCCTGCAATTTAATCGCATTAGGCCACATACTATGAGAAACACCTTTTACTCTTCTTCATAATCATATTACAACAAAAATGTGAATTAATGCGAGAAAAGGATAGTTTTAAGGTTGGAGGATAACATAATGATCTTCAAGATATACCTATTTATGGGACTCATAATCAGCCTGTTGCCAAAGGTGTTTCTCATCCTATGAGAAACTTATTCATCTATGTGATGCTCATTAATGGCACTGGAGGCCTCTATAATGTCCCAAGGAACCTTAGATAGTGTGCCTTATGGTGGATAAAGTCCTACATTTCTATCTATCTCTATCCATAAATATTTTTCCTTTTGGTTTCAAGCTTCGTGCAAGCCTAACAGCAAGGGTGGACTGCACTTGAGTCCTATCCATTTTATTTTCAATATTTTCATAACTATTTTGTATAATTGGGTTATTTCCAAATAATTTCTTATCCTTTCATGGGAGTGATACTCCCTGATTCATACACTATGTTGTAAGGCATGCCATCTTCTCTGACAAGATTGTAGACACTTTTTTCCCAACATTCTAAAAGTGTCTTCAAAGTGTCGAATCAATTTCTCGTGGGTTGGTATATACTTAAGTGCTAAAGAAAAATCATAGGAGATGAGGTTATCATTGTTGATGACAAGCTTAGGGCTTAAATGCTCTGCTATGATATACAAGGGCTCCTTCTCTTCTTTTGTCATCATCTTTTTCACTTCTTCATCCCTTGCCTCCTCATGAGTCAACCAATATGAAAATTCCACTAGTTTCATGTCTCCCAATATTGAATTGGCATCCTAGAAATTCAGATCTATTAGAATGAAATTGTGCATATTAAATTCAGTTATCTTTGCCATATCTTCCATACTTTCCTTCCTGCAAAACTCAATAAACTACCCATAGTCTTGAAAATAAAAAGACACATACTATGCTAGTATCTTAAATTAGAATTGAAACCGCTATTCCTTCAGGAAAATAGCATAGTATTTTTATGGCTTCTTGAATTGTATGGCTTCCATAGAGAGGCTTCCCATAGTACCAATTCATGTTTCTCTCTCTTGCAAGATGCTCTCTCAACCTTGTGTTTTCTTCCTGTAGATGTTCCCTCATAATTGACTCTCTTAGTATCAATTCACTCAAATCCTTGCCCATTTTAGTGAATTTGTACTACATGAGGCCCACATACTCTACATTTCTAGATTTAGAAATTTGCATCCATATATGTGTTCTTCCTCTACCTTCCTCAAGTTCATAGAGGAGTGGATTGAAATATTTTCAAGTAAAATCCTACCTCCCTCAATAAATTTGTAGTGAGACTCTAATATAGTTTGTGGATAAGGATCTTGAGGCTCTTGGAGGCCTTTTTTCATCCTTTTTGAGGTGGTTGCTCCTTCCTGTAGCTCCTTTTTCTACTCCCTTAGCATCTTTTTTTTCTCTTATAACAACCCATGTTTCTCCCATAGATATTGGTTTTCTATTTTCTCAAGGGAATTTTTTGTCCTGGGTATCTTGAAGGTCATTTTCCTAGTGGTTGGACTTCCCAAAAAAGACATAGGTGGCTTCGTATTTCCCTTAGGAGAGGGAATATTCTCAATTTCACTTCACTAGGCCCAACATATTCATTTTTATTTGCTGCCTCATTAATAGTGATAGGGACCTCTGAAGCAGGATGTGGTATCCCCTACCTGACATTGGTGCTCCTCCTTCTTTTGAAATATAGCAGATGTTGACTTGGTTTCCTTTTTTTGGGCTTGACAAGTGTTCCCAAGATAGCAAATGTTGAAACCACTTGTTTCTCAGAATTCCCTGGAGAGAGACTTGTTTGATTACCTTATTTCTCTATTTCTTGGGGCTTATAATCATCCTAAGGGATTTATTTTTCTTCTACTTTTTTCTCTCCTTCATATTCCTTAATATATGCTTCTTATTCCTTTATTTATGTTACCTCTTCTTCCTCTCTTTTTCTTTCCTATTTTTCCTCTATTTTTCCTCCCCTACCTCTAGTGTAGAGGCTGAAATTTCTCTAGTTGTGATTGCTTGGCTTTAAATGAGCAACTCCCTATCCATGTATAAAAAAATCATTCTATAGCTCAAGGTTCCTTAATTGGATCAAATAATCGACCACGGTTAACCTGATGAGGGCATGTTGGGATATTTGTCGATGATTTCCTTCCCTAACTATCTACATCATTTCAATGATTGTTTGTAGGAGGGAATGGGGAAAATTAAGTCATTTAGGAAATTTTTTTTTTGCCTTAAATATTGACTTATGGAGCAGTCTGAAATGGTAGGCATATATAACACTCAATCTCCCTTCATAGAATATATATTTGAGGATGTGATAAGCCACCTCATCCCAAGGGTAAGGTAGGGCTTCTCTTCTCACTCCATTCTTATCTTCTGCATGTTTATCTTTCATGATGAAGAAGTATTTCCTAGCTATGACACTCACTGATTTGTCTTCTTTTCTCCATTGAATTCCAAAAGGTAAGGTGATCACTATGCTTATGGTTTCAAGGCTTAAACATATAGTCTATTCTTTGACAATGGTAGTGGCACTATCTTCTCATTGAGAATGTAATTCCATGGAAAATTCACGAGTGATGTCATCATCATACCATTTTAACAATTAAAAAAAAACAAACCATTGATGTCTTCTAAATATGTTCACTATAGGAGGGCTTTCGTGAATTCTCTTGGTGTTTATGGGTTCTGTTCTATTAAATCTTGTCCCCACTTATTCTATTGCCCCATCTAAGTGTTACTTAGGTGTGAAATTCATTTTTTTCTCAAGGTAATTTTAGTGGTATAAGAAATGTTAAAATTAATTCTTATAAGTGAGGGAGAAGGATGCTAGAATTTAAATCAAACTAACTCTCTTTCTAATGCTCCTATCTTTCATTTACGCACAATAATTTCTAGAAAGACAAACTGATCGATTTTCTATTACAGGCTATCAATTTCAGGGATAATTTCTCATGCAATTGGACATAAATCAAGGATGGAGGAATGATCCAAGTGGCTCTAGACACCCTCAGGAGACCAAGAGAGCTCAGAAATGGTGAAAATTCAAATTCGCTAGAATTCTTTCGAATTAGGACAATATTGTGGTTCTTGTTGGTCCAATTCCAATGGCATCAATGAAACTCAAATCCCAGTCTATATTAGAAAGTTATTGTAGTTTGAAGTTTGTACCAAACAGCAAAAACAAAAGAAAAAATTCAACATTATTCCATGTGGCGGGTCGTATGGATGACATGTGGTAGACTTTGTGGGACCCACAAAGATACTGTGGCAACCCCGTCAACAAAACAGTTTGACCCACAAAAAGGTGATGCTGTAGCACCACAAGTCGACACATGGAAAGTAGGTGGTAGAGGTTGCATATGATGTGGACCAATGAGGGCTTTCCATACGGCCCAATCACATGGTCCCAAATGACACCTCAAATTAGGTTCAAGTGGCCTTGGATGGTGCAACCTCCATTTTTTGTCCTATTCTCATGTTTTTGGGAGTCATTAAAATATGGGCATACAAATTTCATATATTATATAGTTTGAAAAAAATATATTAAAACTAAAATTGGGCTTTAAAACAATATTGGGATTCAATGGGATTTGAACCCAAAACCTCCCAACAAGAAGTTTCTTAATATGATTATTCCAACCAATGTGAAAACCTCACACTCTGCCTTATTCACCCTGTTAGTGTGAATTCTAATTGCAAGATTACGAAAAAAGATCACTTTAGTTGTGCATAACAAATAGCCTTAACATAAAATATGACTGTAAATTTCCTCAGATCTACCATTAGTTGACCAGCATAAATTCTACAGAAATCTAGATCTATGAAGTTAAAGATATCAAATAGCAAATAAAAATAAAGAGTTGCTTCATGCATCCAATGAATAAGACAAGAATATTTAAGGAATGTTTTGTATTATGACACTTGGGAAGGGAACGTAAAAAGATGTTACCAATCCCCCTCAATGGGATGTGTTCGTGTATGTCCTTAGTGATTCAAATCTAAGATCTCTCTCTCTTGATGGTGTAGAAAACCCAGACAAAAATGGAACTCAAAGGGAGCTCACAAGTAAAAAGGTTGAAAAATATGACTATGATAGAGGATCAAAGTCAGACCAAAAGTATATATCCACACCGATCTTTAGGCAAGAAAAGGTAGTGAATGAATGGAAAACCCCTTCTATTTATAAAAAAAATATTGAGTTAGTCTAGCATAGTTAAAATATTGTTAATCAAATCTAGATCCAACTTTTATGGAATACATTATTATTTTTTGCTGGAGGGAAAAGGAATTTGAATTTGGTCATATTCCTTTATTTGTAAATAATATATAAATAAATTATTTATTTATTATTTTAAGAATATGGTTGAGTAATACAAATATTGTTTTATTCAATTATTTATAAAAGATTTAGTCAAATTTAAAAAGCAATATTATTTAAATATTGTTTTAAATAATTATTCATACAAAATAATAAGATAAATAGTGATTCATCTAATTAATTTTCATGTTTTGACTTAAATATGACAAGGAATATTAATTAAAATTCTGTTTAACTAATTATTCCTTGAGTAAAATCAAACAAATAAGGATTTATTCAATTATTCCTCATGGGGTTTCCTGTTTAGACCATAAAAAACTTAATAAAGTATGGATTACTAAGTTATTTTTCATAGTGCAGGAAATTTTACTAGGGTAAAATTGGTCTTACATGGTGTACTTTTTTCCATCTAATAGTAACAGGTTAGATGACCAAGAATTGGTGTAACATATAACCCCCAAGAGTGCGAGCGATAGGAGCTAATCGTATGACCAAAGTATGTTGTAAGAACTCAATTACTAGACACCGAAGAGGGAGTCAGAGAGAGAGAAATATAAGGTAGACTAAAGCACTAGAGGAAAAGAGCCTAAGGAGGCAAGATTTATAGGTGCAACAAGTCTCATTTTTTAGTGAGTACATGTTCTATGAGGCATACCTATGCCTGCTGAGATAACAAAGTACAACGAATAACGCATCAAGTAAACAACAGACTGAACTATATAATACATGTTAGCATAAACATGGGCCAGATAAAAACATGATAATGGATCCCACATATATACTATGGCTGGGACAACAACCAAGACTTATACAATAATATATGAGTACATGAGATATAAGTACAACCAAAGAGGCCCTATAAAACATGAAACGACTCTAAAAACCTGAATGATACATGAAAACTAGAAGGCATTGCAAGCAGCTGAAGCCGGAACCATCAAATCTATGGAGCTGCATCCAAGGATCTAGTAGAGAGGTCATTCGGGCATGTGAGGGGCTACCTAAAGGGCCACCCCCTCATGAGGTCTGAAACATCTCACACACACCCGGGAATCACCGGTACAATTTTCTACATCACTGAACCATCAAGTATAAAGATCTCTATCATGCCATTAGGGGCTGGAATTGAGAAAAAATCAAGTCAAAGGGCAATAAAGAATCCCTTTTCTTTATCTAAGGCACCAAACAAGAGTGGAAGCTGGAACCAAGGTACACCACCCTCTAGACCTGTCTTTTGGAATGAAAAAGTTGATGTCTACAGAACGAGGTCTGCCATAGGTGAGGTAATAAGTAATCCTTGAATAAGCCACAAGGTAAAATAGTAGAGCAACTGACAGACTGACACCAGGGATAATGGAGGAATGGGGGGTACTGAGTAGTGGGATGACGACATCCCTTGTTAGAGCATTAAGGGGATGGATGACCTGGAAGCTACTCAATCGACACCAGAGGGGAGAGGGGACAGTATGACTAAAGGGAAAAATCTGCAACACGATAGAGGAACAAAGAAAAGAAGGATGAAGGACTATAGGGGGATACAAAGGGACTCAGGATAGACTCCATGAATGCGATGATGACTCAACTCATATTCTCTAACAAGGGAGACTCGATGATACTTCCACACATAGCAGGCCCGGTGCAAATGATAAAAGCATGAGTACAAGATGGTTACTCACGACGAAAATTGACACGAGCATGGAAAAGTATGGAGGTAAAGTGGATGGTAAGTCCAAGTGTTGCAAGTGAAGGAATTTGATTTTGAGGAGTGGTAAAGTGACCCTTCCTGGAAAAAATGTGTCAGGGTGAGGTATCAAATAAAAAAAAACTAAAGGATACCCATTTGAGACCTCGGTGAGAGATTTACAACAGTGGTGATGGTTTGTCAAACCAAACTATGGTTTTGTTGCAGCTAGCGAAAGAAACATCTGGGGTTTTTCTTTTAATAAGCCACTTTCCCTCCAATTTGATTCATTTGCAAGTGTAGCTATTGTGAATGTAGAGAGGAGAAAAGGACCTAAATCTTGCGGCAATCGTAGCAGATAAATCGACCGTTGGAATCAAGATTCGTTAGTTACAGGTAAGAGGCCTAACCCTACTCTTCCAATTCAGGGGATTAAACTTTCATATTAGGCATCGAGATCCCAAGAACAGGCCAAGTCGCACTTTTTGGGGTCTATTCTGTGACCTCAGTAGCAGATACTAGGCAAAAAAACTATGACCTGTCCCAGGAAATATCCTGTAAAGTGCGACTTGTCAGAGAAGGGGGGTTTCAATGTTGTTTTTGGCTAAGAGATAGGATTTTTTATGGTTGAGGGGCATAGGTTCCCCGAAGCACGTTATGGCCATGCCAAATGTATTTATAATAGTAGAATATAAACACATTTTTATGATGTGGTTTGCCATTTGTTTACGTTATGGTTATATTTCATGGGAAGAATGGATAGATGCAGTTTGAGAAAGGTAATGGAGTTTACCAATCTCTTTTGGTACTTCATATATGAAGAAAGTGGACTATATTTCTAGGTTCGCATACATGGTGTCACCATCCGAAAGAGTAGATTTGGAAGTAATGAATGCTCACCTAGAAAACACACAGGTTGGTCAACAACAATGCCTAAGGGACTGTGTTGTTGATGTAAGAGGAAGGAATGACGAGGGGGATCATCCCTACAATGATCTGAAGTGATATGGAACTCTAGAGGTTCTTCTAAACGGGGAAGAATGATGGTACTATATTCGACAAGACTAGATGCACTATGAGATTTGTGGAGAATGTCTTCTGCTGGAATCTCATATATGGGTGCCCCCTTAACAAAAAATTGTGTGTCAATGTAATGAACACAAGGTGTATGTGGTTCGAACGTATGGTTTCGATGTAAGGAGGGATATATAAAGTCAGGGGTGGTGATTGCTTCCGTAATGTCATCATCGTAACATAATATGGAGTTACTAGTGGAAGAAAGACCACTAGACGCGGCGAAGCTACTGGACTCATCATCATGAGAATAGAGGTTCACCTGCAAATTGTCACGAAGGGTGACCAAAAAGCAAGTAGATGAAGGATCCAACGATGTTGAGCCTAGGGTGATCGCTGAAGGGAGGTCAGGCGAAACAAAAGCGGAAGTCCCAGAAGGGTCTTCCACCGTCGTTCTCTTAGATGATGATAGGTAAAAAATGGTGGCCAAAGGCTCCGTCACCTTGACATCATGAGGGGGAATGTTAATGGGAGCATTTGTGTCCTCTAGTTCTGTCGAAGAAAAATGTACAAATAAGGGAGAGGAGGACTCGTTGCGCTAGGCCTCGAATTGGCAGACCTCTTCCAAAGAGTTGTGGTAGTCTTCGAGGTATGGAAATAGGTGAGTATAGTTTCCATGGAAATCACACAAAGCATAATGATGATTTTTCTAGAAATACTTGAGTTTCGAGACGGAATCGGGTAAAGTGACATAGACCTCTGGGATATCAGACTTTGGAAACGATTCATTGACCATGGGCTTGAGACGACAAAATTTAGGATATATATGGGTGGCATGACTGACAACATCACACAAAGAACACCAGGTGGTATGCTTTGGAGGTTCCGGAGGGGAAGGGGTTGTCTGGGAAGCCTTGTCCTTAGGTGCCTTCTTGCATGCTTTTCCCCCCTCACTTGAAGCTTTCACAATAGGAGAAGGTTCCTGTTGAGATGGCTAAGGCACAGAAGCAAAGGGAGGGGTCATGGCGACCAGTTGGACTGGGGTAAAAGTAGTATAAGGTTTGGGCTAACCAAGAGGGATAGTAGTTGGGATACCAATGTACTAGACTGGGATCCCTAGGGTACCGAAAATACTCTAGGAGGGGGAGCTAGAAATGGTATCATACAGGAGGGGTAATGGCCAGGCGGGACAACTCATAGATGGTTAAGGCCAAGAGGAAACGTTCTAGGAGTGTAGATAGTCCCATGGATACCAGCTATAGATTAGGGGCCGGGAGGAGGGGGTTCTAAAGCTTGAGTAAAGGTGCTAGGAGGAGGTTGTGGAGGGCGGAGCTACTGACTTGTCAAACGAGTTCGTTTTAGTTTGTACCAAGACGATTGCATCATGCAAACGTTTGACGAGCTGGGATCAGAGATAGGAGGAAGAAGACCATGGAATGAACCAAGCAAAGAGGAATATTTATAAACTCTGGGTGAGACACTAGTCAAAGGTTTGAATATTTTTTTATTGTCCACTAGAGAGATGATGGACTGAGGGGAGGTTTGAGACATCGGTTTGTAATGTGCCAACTGGTCAATGATGACAACATTTCTGTTGTAAGGAAAGTACATCTTACGGTGAACCACAGATGGGATAGTAGAAATCGCATAAGTATAGCTATGACCCAAAATAATGTTGTAGTCTAAGGGGGCATAAATTACTTCTACATCAACACAAACAATATTTCCTACAAAAATAATAGGACAATTATGGAACATGTCAAGGGGCTTGGAAGAGTGGCCATCCCACACTTAGAGGGTGATAGTGGAAGGGACCAACTCAGGAGATCTGAGTTGCTTCCAAACCAAAGCGAACATCACACAGGTGGATGCCCCCTCATCAATGATACAATGGGAGACATTGGCATTACAGACCTTGATATGGGTTTGGAAGGTGACAAAAGCTAGAAGGGGAGGATGTTTTGACTGGTCAAAATTGAAGACAACAATATGATCATCTGAAGGATCCACAGTGCCCATGGAAGTTTGTAGATATTTTCATTGTGAAGGGAATGACAGGAGGACTTACAACATTGACATGGCAGTAGGGGATTACGCCAAGTCATCTACTATACTATACAATGGGAAACTTTACTTGAAGCAGCATTTGGGCATAATGGTCCCTTGGGGATCTTGGTATGAACCTCTGCCTTAGGCTGAGGGATATTTAAAGGACCATTGGCTGTCAAAAGAGGCTTTGTGGGACCTAAAGAAGGGGGCTCGAGGGCAGATGTGGCAGGGGGATTGTTGAACTAACGAGACCGAGTCTAAAGGTTGAGGTCAACAGTAATGGGTTGGTCAAAGTTCGTCATGAGAATATGCTAATTGGAGGTCCAAGATGGAGGAGGTTGAGTGGCCACCTAACTTTTAGGTGGTTGGTTAGGCATGAATCCTTGTTGGGAGAAAGTATTAGTAAACACAACTGGTTAGATAGGTACAACATTGAGAGGAACCGAACGGGAGGCTTGTTGTCCTCAAGATGCCACTTGAGCTTCCCACATATGATGCATCTGAGGTAAAATAGGACAATTGTGGGTGTAGTGAGCATAGACACAACAATAGGAACAATTTTTGTTCATGTGAAGAGGCATGTCTTGCTTGGGATGAGTGTCCTGTTGTTGAGTTGCCGTGTTAGGTGCATTCCCTTGGGGATTGGGTCTTGGATTACCTGGGAAGATTGGTTTTGGTTGCCTTTGCTCTTATTTTTGGAAGTAGGAGGATTAGTCGCACCCTGATGTGCATAAACCTGACCCTATGGGGGTGGTGGATGTTGTTGCGGGGGTTGATAAGGCAAGGGAGACTGACGTGCTAATGTTGGAGGAGCTGGAGCACCAGGCTATGGATACAGATAATAAGGAGGTTGGGAAACATTGTGGTATTCAGGTTTGGAAAAAGGATGAGGTATGTCGTATCCTGGATACATGCTAATGGGAGGGGGAAAAGTGTTTGAGGAGCTCGACCTTGGCTGAGGGAAACCATAACCCATGGGAGGATGAGTGTACAGATGATAAAAGGCTCCAACGATACTGTCGGGGGCATGGGATTCCCCAGGTGTGTTGGCACCACTGAGTCTAGGGAGATCAGGTAACACAGTATAAACATAACCAAACTATGTGTACATCAGGAGAAATTTCAATGCAATCTCGAGGGCATCTTCTTCAGTCTGAGGGAAATGAGAGGCGACATCTTTGCAAATAGTAGGAAAAAGGGATTTGAGAAACCAGTCCATGTAGACAAGGTCTTCAAAGGTAGGAGCTCAACATAGGCTCTTTCTTCCCTACCATTCTTGGACATGATCAGATAGGCGGGTCATAGACGATTGACGGAAAGAGGTCAAGATTGTTGATTTGAGGCTTCTGTGACTTGTGCTATTGTGTGTAGAATCTTTTGGATTAATCACATCCATTTTTAATAGAATAAAAAATGGATGCGATTAATCCAGAATATTCTACACACAAGAGGTCAAGAGTTTAGTACCGATGTCATATCGAAGGCGAAGCTGGAGGTAAGGCTGGAAAGCCCTGGAAAGAGTCATAAAAGTAGTATGAGAGGCAGAGGCCTAGTCGACATACCACTTAGAAGCTTATCTGGTAAGCATACACTGGAACAACTAAAGATGGATAGAGTCAGCCGTGATGGAGTTAGACGAACACCACATGTGGAAAGAACGAACATGGTTTGTAGGATCCTCACTAACAAGACTTTCAAACTTGGGAATGTCTAAAGGGAGCTTGGTTGGCATAGAAGGCTAACCAGGATCATGGTGTATGGGGTCATTGATCAAGTAGCTAAAATAGCGAAGACTGAGGCTTGCCATATAAGGGAGCAATGGAGCAGCCGAGATAGTTCGTTTTGCAGTCCCACTATTAGTATTCCAAGCATTAGGGTCAGGGCTACCGCTAGTGTTAAGTCATGAACGCGACATGGTGAAGGTGATAGGAGGAGAGCCGTGGATATAACCAGAAGGGGAACCCGATGAACCAGAAGCATAGTGAGAAGGTGGACTCGTTGGAGGACTAACTCAAACCCTACGCGGAGGAGTAAGTCTTCCTAACGGAAACTAAGGAGGAAGGCCGAGAAGTCTCTAGGATAAAGGCCTTGGGGGCACAATGATAGAAAACAGATACAGATCACAGAAGGAGAAGATACCAACAAGGGAAAGGAGGTACAGGATCAAATTATTACGATGTTGAAACAAGGGAAGCGAGGTGTAGGATCAACTGAATACAATGTAATATTCTTCGCCTAGCCGTGTAAACCAATCTCTCTTTACTTAGGCTATGTGTGTATTTGATAAGTGTGTTAATTTTAGTTAAACCCAGACATTTGTAGAGAAAAGATAAAAAAAGGTTTTGTATAAATGTAAATAAATCTGAAAATAACAGTAAAGTAAATTGAATATGACAGAAGATAAACAACTAAATACGTATCAATTTAAACCCATAGAGGAGGGCTTCCCACCAACTAGTCCATAGGTGGGAAAAATATAGTCAAAACACACAAAATGGCCAATGGATCCAAATTCAGGAAGGATGGGGATCTAAAGGTCAGATCTGTTGGAAATAGGTGCAGAAAGCAAAAAAAAACCAGAGGGAAAAATGTTGCAAATGAGGTGGCGAAAGGCTACAACATGAAGGAAGACGGAGGGGACACTAGAGGATGACCAAAAAAAACTGAAAAGAGGTGTTTTATATGGATAAATAACCAATTTGAAATGGATTTGAAAGTACAGTATGAGATCTGAAAAATGGTTGAACACACTGAAATCTCAGATGACCTGCTTTAGCTAAACTCCTCCTAAAAATGTGGAAGTGTACTGAAGCCCTAAGGGGTTTTATTCCTACTTCGATGAGTAAAACATAGCAAGTACAGGTCCAATACCGGTGGAGAGAGAGGTCAGAAAACCCTAAACATTAGCTTGGACAAACCCAGAAAAATGACAGAAAAATTCTCACAAAAAGTTGAGGTCGCAGTTTCTGACCTGTTTTCGGCTGAGCTAGTAGTTTTTTGGTATTTTTCCTCTACCTAAGAGCTGAGGTCGCAGGTTTTGGCCCAAAAAGTGTGACCTGCACTTTTGGTCGTCTCATGAGCAGGTTTCATAAAATAGTGTTATCTCAGCTGCGGTTGATACCTGTCACCTGCACAATAAGCCCAGAAACACACGGAAGTCAAAAATTTTATCGTTTGAGGGTTTTAAAGGTTAAAAATAACATCACGAAAAGAAAAAAAGAAGATGAAGAAAAGCCAGAGTGGTTGAAGCTGTTGTTTATGTAGGGATCTGAAAAACGACAACGGTCGTAATTATAAACCCTTTTGGAGTCGCTAGTTGTTAGTGTGAATTCTAATCGCAAGCATACGAAAAAATATTACTTTAGTTGTGCATAACAAACAACCCTAACATCAAAGATGGTTTTCAATTTCCTTAGATCTTCAATTAGTTGAAAAAATATAAATTTTGGAAAAATCTGTATCTATGCAGTTAAAGATATTAAATAGTAAATAAAAATCAAGAGTGGCTAAATGCATCTAATGAATAAGACAAGAATTTTTAAAGAATTTCTTGGATTATGACACCTCGGAAGGAAACTTAGAAATATGTTACTAGTCCCCCTCAATGGGATGGGTTCTTGTATGTCCTCAGTGCTTCAGATCTAAGATCTCTCTCTCTTGATGGTGTATAAAACCCAGACAAAAATGGACCTCAAAGGGAGCTCACAAGAAAAAAGGTAGAAAAATATGAAAATCATGGAGGATCAAAGTAAGACCAAAAGTATAGATCGAGAGTGATATTTAGGCCACAAAAGGTAGTGAATGAGTGGAAAAACCCTTGTATTTATAACAAAATATTGAGTTAGTCTAGATATTGGTTCATAATTAAAATAATATTATCCAAATCTAGATCCAACTTTTATGGAATATTTTATTATTCTTCTTGGAGGGAAAAGGAATTTTAATTTGCTCAAATCCCTTTATTTGTAAATAATAAATAAATAAATGATTTATTTATTATTTTAAGTATATGGTTAAGTAATAAATCTCACATGATTTATTTATTCATGTAAGATTTATTTGCCATGGATTGTTATGATCCATATGTAACCTTGTTCAAGAGATCCTCATCGTCACCTTCTGTGATATTATGTCATGTTGATAGGAGCACTATTGTGAGTGAGAATTCTTGTAGCAGAATGTCTCGTGGAGAGACAAGGCACTCATGTTAAGGGCATATATCCTTTTATGACAGAAAACATATTCCATGTAAATCATAACCATTTCCAACACTATATGAAGCGGCCTAACCCATTTTGACACCGGGACTGGATACCTTGCCCACACTGGGTGAACTCTGTTATCAACGTCTCCTGCTACTATGTTGTTGATTATTGTCTCGTTGCCTCTTACTTAAAGCATGCATATGTGTTCTTTTAATTCTATTTTTAGCTAAATTATAACCACATCATATTATTAAACGATCATGGGTAAATCCGGTAGATGAAGGAGCTCGAAGTGAATTGAGAGCGTGAACAAGAATTGAACATGAAGCAATGGAGAATGACAAAGACATGTATGATTTCATGTTGTGGATTTCCAAAATGGTGGACATAATTTATGATTCTTATGAGAAAATAATAGCGGAAGAGGAGAAACAAAGATCAAAGAATGATGCTTCATCCACATCTTCTAGTGCTTATGCATCTTATTTGTCACCTTCATTGTATTCTCATCATTGGAATGAGGATATAAACTAGAGTCTTTGGGAAGAGAATGTTGAATTAAGGAGGCTACTTTGAGAAGATAAAGAGGAGAAGAAGAGACTTTGTCTTCAGCTACGAGCCACAGAAAAGGCCTTGGAAATGTTGAAGCACAACACGGGCTTAAAGAGTCCTTCACCACATTTTCCTGAATCGACATCTAAGGTAAACAATGTTTATTGTTCTTTAGTTTCATCCGCACATGATATCATTTTTGTGGGAAAAATGGAGATACCCGTTACAGGAACTGTCATGGGACTCCTTACCAAAATGAGGTATAAAACATGAGGACTTGGTGTTAATGGACAAGGCATAACTCCCCAACTGGAAGTTGTGCAGAGACCTTGATTCACAAGTTTGGGATACACTGAAGGAAAATGCTCAAAGGTGTCAAAAGAATCGAATACATGGTTGAAACCATTGGGGAAAGAGAATTATGGGACCACTTCACCATCATCCTATGACAGTGCACATTGCTGAGAAAAAGTTGAGAAAAGCTCTTATCCCCATGATTGCACTAGAGACCAAGAAGAAAGGTATAATAAGTCTCAGTATTCTAATGTTCATTTTGATTACAAGCATGTCGATAACAATGAACATAAATCATGGCATCTAAAAAAATATAGTTTGTGTGGATTAAATAACCATGTATTTTTTGAGTTCTAGAAGGGAATAGTTGCATGAAAGAGGATGAGACGTGAAAGTCCTTGTCCACCACATGAAAATAAGATGGTAAAGTAGGTATGGAGGAAGAAGAATCATTGCAATCATTGCGATAGAAGTGTCCATCAAAAAGCCACGTGTTGGAGGCTCCATCCAGGCAATGTCTCAAAGACAAAGTTTCCATGCATGAACCAAATGAAACAGTCATTCGACAAGAAAATGTGCCACAGAGAGATGACCCATTCACTTTGATAAGTGAGAGATGGTTTTTGTAGGTGTGGTAGTGTTTCATGGCCTTATTTTGTAAATCATTTTTTGTAATTTAAAATGTAAAAGTGATTATGTGTTTTCCATCACTTATGAAGAAACAATGATGTTTTGTCGTTGTATTGATAGTTGGGTTATTGGTTCCATTTTAATGTAAACATGAGCACATGGTATGAGTTATAAACTCATGTGAAGTATGGGATGCTTGGGTCATAGTTGGTCATGTAATTGACCATGAAATTTGTAAGAAGACTATAATACAGGTTTACAGAGGATGCAGGTGTTGTCTTATCGCTTATGGCTCCAAAGAACAAACGCGAAGGAGAATGAACGGTGACCTTCTAGGAAAATTGTGGTGCAACTGAGGTACAAAGCAGCTTCAGATTATTTTCATGCTTTTGGTGGACCAAATGCGCCTTAGTGGGGAGGATTGGTCTAGGTGGCTCCAAACACCCTCACGAGACTAAGAGGGCTAAAAATTGGTCAAAATTTAAAGTGGTTAGAATGCTTTCTAAATAGGACAAGATTGTAGTGCTCATTACCTCGATTCCAATGGCGTGAATGACACTCAAATATGAATGTGTATGAGAAAGTTATTTCAATTTTTTGTTTGTACCAAATAGCAAAAATACAAGTCAAAGTCGACATTCTGCCACATGGAAGGCCATATAGATGACATGTTGTAGGCCTATTGGGACCCACAGAGCTAATATGGTAGCCCAGTAAAAAAAACAAGTGGAACCATAAAAAGGTGATGTGGGAGCACCACAAGTCAAAACATGGCAAGTAGGTGGTAGAGGTGGCATATGAAGTGGAACAATGAGGGCTTGATACATGGCCCAATCACATGGTCCCAAATGGCACCTCAAATTAGGCCTAGGTGGCCTTGCATGGTGAAACCTACATTTTTTTTTATTCTTATATTTTTAGGAGTCGTTACAATATGGACACACAAATTCCATATATTATATAGTTTGAAAAAGCTATATTAATACTAAAATTGGGCTTTAAAACAATATTGGGAGTCAATGGCATTTGAAATCAAAACCTCACAAAAACAAGTACCTTAATATGACTATGCCAACCAATGTGCCAACCTCACACTCTGTCTTATTCACCCTCACACTTTGTTATAAAATGGCACTCAAATGGTTCAAGGAAACCATGGAGAATGAGGGATAATACATGAGAGACCAGGGCACAGGGAGGCCAATGGAGCAGTGAGCAAAGAGGAGGTAAAACATGGAGGACCGATGCAGTTTTCAACATTTAATATTTCTTTTATTAGAAGTGGGGAACCGTGAGCAGCCCGAGGGGTGGAACCTTGCCGAAGGAATCTTGAGGGGCATCAAAAATATTCCTTGACGTCTTGAACTTGTCAAAGTCAAAATTTGACAAATTTTATGTCAATTTCACACCTCTCGGAGACATGAATGTAATGGCGATGTCTGTTTCAGCAGCAACGCTTCCCAGTTTTTGGCAATTTTCGAGATTGGAGTGATGGGTTTAGACTCCCAAGTGTCAAAAGTTGATTTTATGCCTCTCAATGCCACAAATGTGATGGTGCAGATAGATTCAACAACTGAGCATCCACTTCAACAAAATTAAAGGGTTGAGGTATATGCATTATTGATATCATGTGCCTCTTTTATTATTTGTTGTCAAATGTAATATGCTCTTCTAGATCCTTGCTTGATGTATGTTGTGGGATCTCTGTTTCTACTTCGTGTCAGATGTATTCACCATGGACTGTTATGATTCCTATGTAACCTTGTTGAAGGGATCATCATCATCACCTTGTGTGAGATTATGTCATGTTGATAAGAAGCCTATTGTGAGTGAGAGTAACTGTAGCGGAACGTCTCGTGGAGATAAAAGCCACTCAATTTGAGGGCATATATCCTTGTATGATAGAGAACATAGTCCATGGACATAATCACCATTTCCAGCACTATATGAAGTGACCTATCCCATTTGGACACCAGGCCCGGAGATGTAGCCCACATTGGGTGACATATGTTATAAACGTATCGTGTGCTTATGTTGTTGATTTTTGGCTTGTTTCCTCTTTATTAAAGCATGAATATGTGCTCTTTTAATGCACTTTTCAGTGAAATTATAACCAGATCACAAAAGTAAGAGATCATCGTAAATATAGTAGCTGACTTTCCAGGATCAAGGAAGTCACTTACTACTTTTCAAAATAGATTTTTATGTGGATGAGGGTTTGAATATAATCTTGGGTAACTATTTCTGTCTTTCACCCTTCAATTCCTCTTGTAGCTCCTTCTCGACCCTCATGTAATAGTGCAGACCATGATGTAGCCTCCTCCTATAGACATAGTTCGAAACAGATCGATGAAACCATAGGAAGTCTAATAAAAATAACTCCTCCTTCCTCCAACTTAATTTTTTTAATGGGAGATGGTGCAAATGGAGTTGAGCCCAACACATAATGTTACTTATGTGGTAAAATCTTGAAGAAAACTAGTGAAATATCACATACACAAGTTTCCTTTTTTGACCGTTGTCCCCACTCCTTGAAATCATTTTCCTTCTCCTCGTGATTATCACCAAAATCAACATGAGCACCACCTCACTTGAGTTGAAAATTCCACATTTCATGGGTGACTAATAAAAACATTAGTTTATTAACTAAGGGTTTCCACATTAATTCGCCACCTATAGCCTATTAAATCTCCTTTCTTGAACATTAATACATTTTATGATTTTATGCATATGGAAGAGGTGAGGGTTTTCATAATGAGCCTACTTGTGAATCAAATTGATGGATATTGTTGCATGCTAGAGCTGGGCATCTTAACATCATGACCTTGATGCAGTGGGTTTCCTTCACTTGTTTCTATTCATGTCTTCATAACTTAATGATATTCCGACAGATAATCTTGTTTTGTGTGCATGTGCTTTCCCTGTGTTCAATCTATTGATGGTGGAGTAGATGGATTTCTTCCTAAGGATGATGTTAATCCTCTCTCATTCAAAAATGGATCCATGATGCTCTTTGTGGGTGAAGAAAATAATTTTAGGGGGTTATGTTGTGATTGCACAGACGTCTATAGGAGGAGCCTTATTATTATATCAGTCATTTAATAATCTCTTCAAGTCATTATTTTTCATGCCAGATTTAGGGAAAGGGATGAAAGGCATAAGGATAGGGCTAGGATCATGAGTAATTCACATATATGATATAATAATATAAGATAGGGAGTTTACGTGTTTTTTAGATGCATGGTAGAGTGGAATGTTTGAGCAGATTTTGGCTAGATGGAGTGGATGGATGATGGGGTTGAAATTGGAGGACCCCTCTTACCATTTCCTAGATAAATCATGGCATTATGGTCTCTTTTTCCCATTGGATCCCAATCCTATATCCATATAGACTCTTCTTCTATCATTACAGGACCTCCTATAGCATTACAATTTCCTCTTGTAGCATTACATCGAGGAGGAAAAATTGAAGTATGTTGCTGATTGGATGATGGAGAGAGGTGGGTATGTGAGTGGAGAGTGTGGAAATGAACTGTATAGATGTAAGAATTGAAGGATAATAGTAGATTATGCCTTGTATCCATAATTATTTCAACTTTTAGGAGTCCCGCAAAGAGAAAATATTAGTAGAAGTGGTGTAAGAACTCCTTCCTTGTGCTTCTCTCTTTCTTTCTAAATTTTTATTTTTTCTCTCTTTTTTTTTACACAAGTAGGATTCCTCTAGATATTTTTTCAAACCACATGCCTACCGTAGGGCCTTCATAGGAGGTTTTCACCTAGGGATATTTTATTTTTATTTTCTTTTTTTTCTCTCCTGGGATCCCTCGGAGAGGTTTTCAACTTTGGAGTTGGCCTTAGATGCCTCATGGACGTTTTAATCTAGGCCCTCTTATTATTTTTATTTTTTATTTTTTTAGAATTTTTGTGAACTAAGAGCTGTGAGCCCCGCAATCACATTTAACTCTCTGTTGACTGAACTAACAAGATCTTCCTTGGGCAAATTTTTCTTGTACAAATTCAACCTATAATAATTGACAAGTAAGGGAATTCCCTCATCATCAATTGTTATGACTTGGACATGCCCATTATCATGACACTTCTCTACTAGATATAGACTCATCCATCTTGTCATAAAATTTTCTTTGAAATCATTGAATATGAAATCATAAAACAAGACCCAATAGCCTTCATGAAGATTCCTTTCTCTAATATGCTTGTCATGCCAAATATTATTGTGTAGCTGGATTACCTCAGTGCATAGGAGAGATTGCATTCTGAATTCATCTAGACCATTGAGTTGGAGCAACCTTTCTCGTTGTGTTGTAGTGTGATCAAAGTCTAACTGAGATACCGTCCTTAAGGTGTTGTAATAAAATTCAATAGATAATAGGTACTTATTCCCATAGACCAACTCAAATGGAGTGAATCCAATGGTGGTATTCCAAGTGGCGTTCAAGGCCGAAGTGGCTTCCACAAGTCAGTCTGGCTAAGATTTTATAGTACTACTAAAAAACTTAGTAAGAATGATCTCCAAATCTCTACTTGTGACTTCCACATGCCCATTTTCTCGAGGGTGATAGGAAGTATATGCCCTATGCTTTATGTGGTGCTACTTCATAACATACTCAATCTAACTTGATCTAAATTATGCTCCTTGATTCATGATTAATTCGCTTGGAACACCAAATTTGTAGAAGTTGTTCTCCTTCAGAAATTCAACCAAATTATGCTCAATTGTCACCTTTACTACTTTGTGTTATCCAATTTGGTTAATTAATAATGTATACAATGATATACCTCTTCTTTCTTAATGGGGGATCAATAGGTTCAATGAACTCCATGCCCCACTTTTCAAATGGCTCTACAGTCAACTGAGGTTGTAAGGGAATTTCATCCTTGGGTGTTGGCTTACCCATCCCCTGACATTAATCACACTTGGTGGTGTACCTCATTCCATCCTGATTTAATGTGGTTCAACAATAACCTGATTATAGAACTTTCAATGTTGTCTTCTAAGCAGAAAAGTGGCCCCCACAGGGTCCATCATCAAATGATGAGGGGATGTCAAAGGCATATTCCTCCCTCAAAGATATTCTAAATATATGATATAGCCCCAATTCGAAAAGGTTTCCCCAAATCCAAGTGAATGGGGAATTGTTCCTGACAATATTGCTTGCATCCTTGGAAGATAGGTTAGGAGGGAACCTTCCAACAAAAAAATAGTTGGATATATCAGAAAACCAAGGTTAAAGCACTGAGATTTCAAATAAATCTCCATATGGGAGTTGATAATCTATCATTTCATCATTTTGTGGAGGCAAGACAAGAAATATGCAACCATATTCTCTTTCAAAATTTTATCAACAATATTCAAATCAAATTTCTACAATAATAGCAACCATCTAATTGTACTATCACTAACATCAGTTTTATTCATTCAATACTTAATAGTTGCATGATAAGTGTGAATAAAGTTTGATAACCAGTGATATAATGCCTAAATTTGTTCAAAGAATGCACCACAACCAAGAGTTCCTTCTTAGTGATAGTATAATTCAACTCAAATTTGGAAAGGTTATGACTAATGAAATAGATAACATAAGGAAATTTTTATTCTATTTTTCCTAAGGAAAACCCTACTTTTTTTTTTGAGGCATTTGTTTGTATATAGAAAGGTAGTTCCAATTTCGCACCCCTAAGGATAACCGTAGCAGTCATATTTTCTTTCAGAGCTTTAGAAGCTTCTTGGAAAATTTTTTTCCAACAAAAATATGAATCTTTAACCAAAATCAAAAACAAGGGTCAAGCAAGTTAACTAAAATATTTAATGAGCCTTCTATAATACCAAAAAATCCAAGGAAACACATGAAATCTCTTTGCTTTTTGGGGATAAGGACCCTTTTGATTATGAAAACATTATTTGAGTCAATCTATATCCCTTCCTTGGGTAAGGAATGGAAAAGGACAGTATTTGTGTTCATCAAGGACTCACATTTCTTAGGACTCAATGATAGATTTGTTTCAATACATTTATTCAAGAATTTTCTCAAATTAGAGAGAGCTTCCTTGAAGTCACACCCATAAGGAGTGAAATCGTCCATGTATATCTCAACAAATTCGTGAAAACGTTCAAAAAATACTCTTAGAACCCCCCTCAAAAAAGTATCATGGGCATTTCATAGACTGAATGGAAGAGACATATAGACAAAAGTACCCCATGGACGTGTAAAATTTCTCTTTTCTTGGTCTTCAGGGCTGATATAAATATGGTTGTATCCACTAAATCCATCAAGGAAGGAGAATAATGTATTTCCTACAAGACCATCTAGGACGTGGTCAATGAAGGGAAAATTAAAATGTTCCTTCTTTATGGCCTTGTTGAGTTCCCGATAATCCACACATATTCTCCACTTCCCATTCTTCTTTGGAACTAAAACAAGAGTTGAAACCCACTCACTATCTGAAATGGGGTATATGAAACCTGCATCCATTAGATTTTGTAATTATTCTTTCACTATTACCTTAACAGTTGGTTTCATCCTTTTCTACGGTTGGCACACAGGCTTTAATCGCTCCATGATGTAAATATGATGAGTACAAACTGAAGGATGCACAACCTTCATTTCTCTATAATCCAAAGAAAAATCATCTAGTTGTTTCCTAAGTACATTGGACAATTTTTTTTCCTATTTTTCCAAGAAAGAGGGTTTTATATTTAGACTTATGGATGGGAAAACTATACCATATTGCTATGTTCTATGTTAGATTCAAAAATTCACAAGTCATTCCAAAGACTACCCTCAGATTCTTTTAGAAATTCATCAACTCGTATGGGAGTGGGAGTTTGATTCTCTAAGATATGGAAAATATGCCATATTCATCAAGTTTCTCCCCACCTATAATAGTATCTAGAGTGCATATTGGGTAGGTAGTTTTATGAGAAAATTCATCCTCTTCCTCATCCTCTAACCATATGGGGAAATGTTGTTCAACATAAGGTTGAGTAGGACAGTAAAACACAAGTTTTTTTGATAAATTTCCATTATTGATAGTCATGTTCCCAACCCTAAAACTGATGTACGCATCAACAGTGGCTATCCAAGGTCTCCCTAAGATTAGAGGATAGCCATTAAACTTGGTTTTGGATCGAGGACCAAGAATTAAATAGGGTACACCTAGGAGTCAATGGATACCATCAAAACATTAATAAAACCTCATGAACTAGAGTGGATTTGTCTACAAGATGCAGAACTATGGTCTTCTTAAACAAAGTCCCCTGGAGATTGAGTTTCATCATGGTTTCCCTATTTTTTGTGAAGATAAATTCCCTCTATGGACGAAGGCAATCTCTCTAGCCCTAGAGAGGGTCTAGAAAATTGTGAGACTCTATAATGCAAAATTCATTAGCTAATATTCAAAGTGAGACAAGAAAGGAGATAGGGTTACCTTTTCCAGATGCTATGCTTGAACACTTTCATGGTGGCCTTGATTTACAATCCCTCAAGCTCATTCCTCGCTACTAGTGGCATATGAGTACATGCAGGAGATCAAGAGGAAAAAAAAAATTTACTCCAATACATAATATTCTAGAACATCAATTATCTAACATATAAAGGAGCATTAGACTATTTGTGAAAATGGTTACACAAATATAGAATGAAAACATCATATTTTCTATTAATGAATATAAAAGAGAGAGCTTACAAACCATGCCTTCATGTTGGAGGCATGCCTTTAGTGATGGCTGAGTCCACTGTATCTCTAAATCATTCCTTCGCCTGAATATGTTAGGGGTTATTGTAATATAGGAGTGTAAAGGGAATGCATGATCTTACCTTCCGAATAATGGCCAGCCACTAGCAGAGGTACGGGGATCAATTTAAACGAAGGGATAAGAAGTTCGGATCCTATGGAAGGAGGAAGAAGGTCCAATTTCTAAGGGATAAACCCCCATTTATAAGATTAAAGCTCTAAAATTAGAGATTTCAACCCTATCACCACCGAATAAAAACCAACTCCCCGTCCTGGTGCTTCTAGAGGTCAGAGCTTCTCCTCCATTTTGAGGAAACCCTACTAGAAAGGGATCAACGTGGTTTTCACAGAAAAAAGGGTTCTCATAGCAATAGGAAAAAGCTGGAAACCTACCATCAGCACGGGCATGCCACTAGAAGAGCACGTTGACCCAATAATTTAGGTTTTTGACAGTCTCTCTAGTGATGTTTCATGGCAGCTTTCTTTTATTCTTCAAGATATATCTTTGTCTATTTTCCCCAGATGGATATACTTCACATTACCTGTCACAGGGAAATTCAAGATCAGGGACAAGAAGTGAGAAGGATAAAAAAATAATGTGTAAAATATTCCCCCTAAAGCATGAAGGCAGAACAGAGAGTTATGTGTAATATTCCAAAAATTTAGCCTACAGCTAAATGGAATATTATAGTTTTTTTTATCATTAGGTAGGTGAATAAATGGGTAGGAAGGCCCATGATTCTCCTAAGCATCAATAAAAACACTTTAAGTGGGAAATGGGACCATTTCAACAACTAAATAAAGTATCTCCAAGTATGAACAGAGATTGGGACATGTTGATTCAGTCACTTTCACCAAGTCAATGACACTGTTATGGAGGAGTAGTGAGTAAATGAGGAATAACGCAGTTTTGGAGGGAGGTTTATTTCGTGGACAAGATGACCTAATTGAGTGGGGCCAAGGGCAAGATAGATCATCATCTATATAAGGAAGAGGATGGCAGCCATATGAGGTTATGTTTGGAGATTATTATTTTGTGTATGGTTTGTTTAGACTAGCATCCCTTTGTTGTTTAGCAGAATTTCTGTGTTGTTTAGCACCAGGTGTTCCCGACTGGGAATCCCACCTCTTTCCTTGAGATTCCTCTTGGGATATTTTTGCATTCATTTCCACTTTTAGGCTTCCAGGCCAAGCTACATATTTCTTCATCAGCGCAGTTTCTGCAGGAGGTTGTGTTGAGTTGCAGGGTGCAGCAGTGGAGAGTTAGATCGGGTGTTTTCTGAGCTAGTTTTTTAGTGGAGGGAGGTTTCCATCCATTGGGAGGCCTGTGAAAAATCCCCTTGGGATTTATTGACACATTTTGAATCACACCAAGTAGGATTTATCCCCTACTGCGCAGTTTCAGTCTTGAACTGGTTATTATAGGGAGGGGTTGCAGGGGTCGTTACACTGATTGTTTTGGGAGGAGATTTCTTTAGTGGAGGAGCCACTCTTTCATCTGGAGGATCTATTGGAGGAGGGTTATAGATAACTATATCATATTCAGCCGTATCCTTTCATTTCTATTGTTGCGGCATATATTTAGCCTTGGAGCTGCAGCTCACATTGGTACATTGGGTGCATTTTTCGGAAACCCCCTTGGGTTGTCTAGGAAAGCTGATCTAGTGCCTGGATCTATATGTTTAGATTATATTGAGGCCTATATCCATATTTTACATCATTGTATCATCTCCATGTATATTTATGCATAGTATAATTGCATAGTAGCATCTCTCCATAATTTTTGTATTGCAGTAACATCTCACTTTGGGAGCGTTTATGTATTGGAGGCTTGTGTGATCACATTCTATGCTCAGTGCCTATTTTTTTGTACTTATTTACTGCATATATGATCAATAAAATGGCTCTATAATGGTCTCATGATCTCATGTGTTAAATACTTGTTACTTCCCTCATTTTATGAGCTATATTGCTGCTATTTCCATTTTGGGATATTACAGTGCTATCAGAGCATAATCTTGGCTCAGCCTGTGGATTTAGCCAATATGTCACCATAAGGAGTAGCTTCTATCACAGGAAAGGGAGATGTATAGAAAAAGAAAAAACATGGCTTCTTTATTTGGAGGAAGAGAGGAAGAGGATCTCTCACAGATTTTTTTTCAAAATATGAACAACATCAAGGGAAATATCAAATAAATGAGAAGGGAGATGTATGAAGAATCTCCAAGAGATCTTGAATTTGAAACAAGAACTATATTTTTGCATGGTGAGTGTGACCATGCAGCCACACACCATGATTCATAGCGTAGTCTATTGCCCACATTCACTGCAAGAAGGATCGAGGAGGAAGATGCACCAAGGGAGGAGACCTTGAGTGACTATCTTTGAGAGTATGAGTCCCAATCATGGAGATTCAAAGAGAAATTGAACTTCGAATGGTTTTACAAACTCAAAGAAGACAGAATATCCAGTAATCATAATAGAGGCAAGAGAGGTAGAATCCTTCTATATAGCTTTGATGGATCAGCAAAGTGCACAACCAAAGCTTGGGTGAAGGAGCTAGATTCTTATTTTCATCTACACCAAGTTTCAGAAAAGGAGGCCATCAGAGTAGCAGTGCTACAGCTAAAAGGTATGGCCCATGATTGGTGGTTTTTTAGTTCTACTTATTTTAATCATGCAAATATAAACACCTATGTTGGGTTCACTAAGTAATTAGTGAGAAGATTTGACAATGAACATTGTGAAACATCATTTGTTGAACCCAAAAACTCAAAACCATTGCATGAGTTGGAGAGCTCCATTCTACCCACTCCACTCCATATTTCTGAAGGGGATAAAAACATGCATGATGCCTTTCCAAGGGTGAGATTGTTGTGAAACCAGCTCCAAAAATAGAAGAAAAGATATATCAACGCCTTAGAAATAAGCCAGTTTGAGGGGGCAACCTCCAATACATTACATGAATGAGAAATTTTTGATGATACAAACTAAAAAACCTCCTTTCTATATATAGGAGTCCATGGGGCCACAATGTAATCCTAACCGACCTAACAATAGTAATTTAAGGGCACAATAATAACAATATGGTGGTTACGGGGGTACAATAATAACAATAATGGGGTTACACTAACAACAATGAGGGACTATACTAGTAATATAGGAACCTAACATGCCCCTCTCCTTTAAAAAAGTGTTTTCCGCAATGCTTGAGTAGCTCTGGGTGCTTCTGTGTAAAATTCTCATCCTCCCATGTAGAATCTTTAGTGGGTAAGTTATTCCACTTGATGAGATACTCTGAAATTGATCGATTCCGTAGCTGTCGAGTTCTTGTTTTGGTGACTGCTTCAGGTTCCAATATGATTTTTCCTTCCTCATAAATTTCTGGAAATATTGTTTGAAATGGAATATTTTCACCTATTACCTTCTTTAAGCATGAAAAATGGAAAATTGGATGCACTCGTGAAGAAGCAGGAAACTCCAATTTGTATTCGATAGTACCAATCTTTTGTGACACCTTGTAAGGAACATAGTACTTTGGTGATAATTTATTATCCTTCTTAGCTTGCTTGAGGGACATTTGTTTGTATGGTTGTAGCTATAAAAATACCCAGTCTTCTACATCAAAACTTCTCTCACTGCGATGTTGATCTGCCTGTTGTTTCATTCGATTTTGTGCCAAATTTGGGTTGTCCTTTAAGAGTTGGAGAACTTCTTGTTGATTCTCGATGTGATCTTCCACTGCTTGAACCTTCTAATTTTCTCTTAAATATGATGTGATAGATGGTGGAAGATATCCATAAAGTGCCATAAATGGGGTCATTTTTGCTACAGTATGGAAGGAAGTGTTATACCACCATTCAGCGAGAGGTAACCACTTGACCCATTGTGTTTGTTTATCAGATACAAAACAACGAACATATCCTTTCAAACATTTATTTACTATCTCAGTTTGACCATCATATTGAGGATGATAAGATGAGCTATGAGCTAATTGAGTACCCAAATAAGAAAATAACTCCGTCTTAAAATTTCCAGTAAAAATGGGATATCTATCGCGGATATCTATCGCTCACAATAACCCTTGGGTTTCCATGTAGCTTTTGAATTGTGTCCATAAATGTAGTAGAAATTGTACTTGCTTTAAATGGATGAGATAATGCACAAGAGTGTGCATACTCAGTAATTCTATCAAATACCACCATGATGACACTATTTCCTTCAAAATTAGGTAAACTTGTGATAAAATCCATTGAAATTTCCTCCCAACGTTGACTTGGAATGGATAAAGGTTGTAGAAGTCCCAGGGTCTTAATTGTCTCAGCTTTATTCTGCTGGAAAACCAAACATTCTGCCACAAAAATTTTAATATCAGATTTAAGGCCATTGCAAAAAAATTCTTTCTTCAACCTGTGGTAAGTTTTTAAAAATCCTGAGTGTCCTCCTAAAGGAGAAGTTCTCAATTCCAAAAGAATATTTTGTTTTAGTTGGGAATTGTTACAAAGATATAAGCGATCTGTGTACCATAAAGAATCATTTTTCCAACTAAATATATCAGATGTACTAGGACCTTGCTACAAATTTTGAATGAGTGCCCATACTTCTTTGTCCTTCTTCCATTCATCTCTTGCTTCAGTTATCCAATCTGGTTGGATAATAGAAATGGCACAAAGTAATGCTTCCACCTCTTCATTCCTTCTTGAGAGTGCATCTGCAACAACATTAAGCTTTCCTTTTTTGTAGATTATTTCAAAGTCATAACCCAACATCTTTGTGACCCATTTTTGCTGCTCTTCTGATGATAGTCTTTGTTCCAAAAAGTGTTTAAGACTATCATGATCATTTTTTACCTTGAAGTGTTTTCCCATTAGGTAAGTTCGCCATTTCTTTAGTGCATGTAGTATTGCTAACATTTCCTTCTCATAAATAGGTTTCTGTAAATACTTTCCTTTGATTGGATGACTTTCAAAAGCAATCGGTCTTCCTTCCTGCATTAAAACTGCACCAATTCCATTTCCTGAGGCATCACATTCCACAATAAAGGTTTTTGTGAAGTCTGGCGTAGCTAAGACCGGTGCTAGGCATATTGCCTCTTTAAGATGTTCAAAGGCCTTAGTTGCTTCAGGAGTCCATGAAAATGCATCTTTCTTCAATAATGTTGTTAGAGGTGCTGCTATTCTCCCATAATTCTTAACAAACTTGTGATAATACCATGTTAACCCGAGAAATCCTCGCAACTGCTTTATGGTTGTGGGGACTTTCCATTCCTTAATGGCTTTAATTTTGTTAGGGTCTACTTTAACACCCTCGTGAGATACAATATGACCCAGATATTCCACCTCTTGTACTCCAAAGAAACATTTGGATGTTTTTGCATATAATTGTTTCTCCTGCAATGGTTTGAGCACCCTGTCAACATGTTGAACATGATCCTTCCAAGACCTGCTGTAGATTAGTATATCATCAAAAAATACTAGCACAAATTTTCTAAGGAAGGGTTTGAAAATGGAATTCATCGACCCTTGAAATGTAGAAGGTGCATTGGTAAGGCCAAAAGGCATGACCAAAAATTCATAATGACCCTCATGAGTTCGAAATGTTGTTTTTGGAATATCTTGAGTCTTCATTCTAATTTGATGATATCCTGAATGAAGATCCAACTTGGTAAAATAAATTGCTCCATGTAATTCATCCAATAATTGATCAATCACAGGAATGGGAAAGTTATCTTTAATGGTGAGCTTATTGAGCTCCCTATAATCCAGACACATTCGCCATGATCCATCCTTCTTGTGTACCAATACTACAGGAGCAGAGAAAGAACTTTGACTAGGTTGAATTATACCCGCCTCTAACATTTCTGCAATCATACGTTCAATTTCGCTCTTTTGGAAGTAAGGATATCTATAATGCCTGATGTTTGGAGGAACACTTCCTGGAATCAAATGAATAGCATGATCATGATCACGAATAGGTGGGAGTCCTTTGGGAGTTTCAAACACCTTGGAATGATTGTCCAAGACTTGTTGGAGGTCTGCAAAAATAGATGATTTTGATGTTGGAACTTCTTGTGAGCATAATTGTGCAATTACGCCTTGTTGTTCTTTCTTTAGAAGCTTTGTCATGAAATTAGAGCTTATTATCTTTCCTGGATTCACTAAAATACCCCATAATTCGACTTCCTTTCCTTCTGAAAAAGATTTCAAGAAAAGTTCTTGAAAATTAAAAGCTACCGTCCCCAAAGATTGTAACCATTGTACTCCTAGTACAACATCAACACCTTCCATAGGAATGGAAAGAATTGGACTATTCAACACATATTCCCCCATGGTTATCTTGATATTATGGCATTTTCCAGAGAAATTTATAGTTCCTCCATTTTCAACCATCACTTGAAATTGTGGTGCTGGGTATAGGAAACAATTCAATTCCTTGGCTACCTTACAATGAATAAAATTATGGGTGCTACCTTAATCAATCAACACTATTACCTTTTTCTTCTTGATATGTCCTTCTAACTTGAGAGTTTGAGAAGTGGTAATTCCTACCAATGCATTACATGACATGGTCGGACTCATTTCTTCCTCTTCTAGGGCCGTTTCCTGGTGTATATCCTCTTCTTGTTCATTTTCTTCTTCCTTCTCATAATATATGTAAAATAATTTCTTCTTAGCACACTTATGACCTTTAGTGTATTTGTTATCACAACTGTAGCAAATCCCTTTTTCTCTTTTTTCTTCCAATTGTTGTGGTGTCAACCTTGTAGGTTGTGGAAATTTAGGCGTAGCAACACTTCCTTATTTATAGAAGTGAGTGGTAGGCTTCCTTGTCGCCATAATTTTACATTTAATTTTTCTTGCCAACCTGAATGCGTTCTCCAATGAATCAAATTCCAAAATGAGAATTTCATGTTGGATGTTATCCTTTAAAGTACCTATGAAGAGATCAATCCTGTGTTCCTATGGAATATCAGTTACCCT
Source organism: Pinus albicaulis (assembly GCA_034641835.2). Classification (NCBI taxonomy): domain Eukaryota; kingdom Viridiplantae; phylum Streptophyta; class Pinopsida; order Pinales; family Pinaceae; genus Pinus; species Pinus albicaulis. The sequence continues at coordinate 628,864,289 of CM076579.1, forward strand.
TATATTCAATCTTTTGAAGTCCTCAATGTGTTCCCCCACTAAACCCTTTTGTTTGAGATTTATCAATTGGCTAAAGAAGGTGTTGCTCTTTGTGTCCTCATAATGTGCTATCATTTCCTCCGTAAAAATTGACAAAAGTGACAATTTTTTTACGGGAGCAAAGCCATCAATACCATAAAAATGTATTTTGTTCTAAATGTAAAGTTGCAATGCATACCTTTTATGTGTTTTGCACATTATGGAGATCAAAATATTGCTCCATCTGTAGTATCCATGTTATAGGATCATGTCCATCAAAATTCCTCATATCCATTTTTGGAATATGGTGGTTCTTCCCGCCAACATTAGAGTTTATGAAGTCACGATTAACATTTATTTTGTTCTCATCATGAGTTTCCTCTACTATCTTTTCACCATTAGGAAACATTTCTTGTATCAACTTTTTCAAACCTTCCTTGTCTGCTTTTAGATCATTCTTCATGTTTTCCATATTTTCTTTCATTTTCTTATCGATCTTAGCTTCCATGTCATCCATCTTAGATTCCATGCCAGATTCCATGCCATATATCTTAGATTCCACGCCTTTCTTCAAAACATCCATCTTTGCTTCCACGCCTTTCTTCAAAACTTCCATTTCATTTTTTTTTTCTCTTTGCGAGAGCGAACTTTGGTGCACTTGCTCTTGTAATTTTGATAGATCCTGTTGCAATTCTTCATCTTCATGAGTCATAATAGAGCCTTCTGAAGGCTTAATGGGTGTTGAATTATTTTTATGGGGCATTTTTTAGAACCCAATACTGATATCTATTCTACAATATTCCCTTGGAATCAATTCAAACTGATTCTTCAAACAAGACTTATGCAATTCGGGAAAAAAAATACACACCTTTTTCTTGCTTTTGAGGAGCTCGATATTGAAATTGGATTATCTCTGTGATTGTCGCTCTTCAATATCTGAAATTTGGCACTAAGGTAGCCTTCTAAATAATCTTTTGAATGCCACAGGTCTAACTTGATTTGGATTCTCCAAGGTAAAGTTATGTCCAATATCCCACAATGACCTAATTATGGACCGGTTCAGTAGAGCGAACTTGTACGACTTGCCATGTGTCACTATTTCGTCTTTTAGCTTTAAAATTTATAGAAAAGAAGATACAGTCTGTGTACTTGCAATCACTTTTTGCAGCACTCCAATATGATGCTCAAAGAGAGAGTTATGAATATTTTCCCACGATCACCTCTTTGAGATGAAATTCTGGAGCCTAAGAAAGCACTACCTTCCATAGATCATATCTCCGAAAATAGTGTGAACCAAGCTCTAAAATTTTGCGAAAAGTTTCCTCAGGATTTCAGCTTCGCGCCCTAAACATTTTAGATTTTGAACCTTTGGAGAATAAACGTTATAGTGGAAATGCCACGATGACCTATTTATATTAAATTGAGGAGCCTGCGAAAAGACCTAACTTCCACAGATCATATCTCCGAAAAATATTATGAACAAAGCTCTCAAATTTTGCGACGATGTTCCTCAGAATTTTGGCTTTGCACCCTAAAAATTTCAGCTTCTGAAACTTCGTAGAAAAAAATTTATAGCGAAAATTCCACGATGACCTGTTTGGAGTAGCGGAACCCTAGAATCCAAAGCTTTGATACCAAATGTTGTGAAACCAGCCCCAAAAATAGAAGAAAAGATATATCAACGCCTTAGAAATAAGCCACTTTGAGGGGGAAACCTCTAATACATTACATGAATGAAAAATTCTTGGATGATACAAATTACAAAACCTACTTTCTATATATAGGAGTCCATGGGGCCACAATGTAATCCTAGTGGGGCCACAATGTAATCCTAGCCGACCTAAAAATAATAATTTAAGGGCACAATAATAACAATATGGGGGTTACAGGGGTACAATAATAACAATGAGGGGGTCACATTAACAACAATAAGGGACTATACTAGTAATATAGGGACCTAACAAAGATCCCCACTTCTTGAAGAACCCTCTTCTTTGGATGAAGACATGGAGATTCCTCCTTCAAAAGAAAACCAAGATCAAGGGTCTCTCATTTATGATGTGGCATTCTCAAGTTTTGGTGAAGAGAATGAGCAGAGAAGATGTAACAGCGTTGTCACATCTAGAGCATGTGTAGCACCTCATGCAGAGGAAGGGGGAGCACATGCTCCAACAGGAGGATTTCCTGCATCATTGCAAGGAATTCCCCAGGATCTCATATATGGAGATCAAGGCACAATCAATGGAAAACATGGTTGTGAAGCATTGTAGATGGGAAGAGAAGGTAGGGAGGAAGGTCAGCATCACATGATGAGGAGTACACACCCATATCTATTTCAGAAGGGTAATGCATAGAAGAGGCAGAATGATTTTCACAGTAAGGGCAGTAGCAGAGTTGTTCCTTCATATGTATAGTCTACTCTTGACATTAATGTCTCACTGCATGGAGGCATTCCACCGGCAAGACCACTAGATCTGGAGATTATGAGGGATGCTCCACATGGGGACACACCACTCTTAGATTTTGGGAGGGTGTATACTTTAGAGGGATCTATTATAGCGCAAAGAGTTTGGGATAGACTCCAGGAGGAGGGAGACATTCTCCCATTTTCAGCATCACCCACTCTCACTACATATACTGTGCTGACAGGAGTTGCTGCAGTGTTGGGGGATGGCACCTTCATGGTGCAAGGGAGTTGCTCCATGGATTTGGAAAAATAAAGGGTACTTCATTTGGGGAATGAATCCTCCATACATTGGAGTAGATGGAGGCCACTCATGCTTGCATTGGACCAGATTAGGAAATTTTTGTTGGAGAGTAGTTTCTCATGGGAGACTCACCTCCAAAGGTCACCACTCTTATTTGAGCATAAGCAGCTACATGACGGGCATGGCAGAAATCTTGAGGATGACTTTGGCATGAGGGATTTCAAAGGAGTAGATAGCAACATAAGGAGAGCTTCACATTCAATATCACCAGCGTTGTCTCTTGGGAGGATTGTTCCATATTGGAGGTCTCAACTCTTCGTAGAGTACTCCAAGGATATTGGTGCATGCATGATTCTTGATGACCCAAATGGAGATGACAGATATATGGTGGATGATATGGTCATCTATTCTGATGGCAGAATCTTCTTCACTAGAGCTTCTAGTCTCAAGGAGAAGTTGCTACATGCAGCACATGAGGACTTCTTTTCTATGCACTTTGATTCATACCTTTATTTGATAGAGGAGTTCACTTGGGAGGGCATTCAGCATGATATATTTCACATATGGAGAGATGCATAGCCCGGATGTTGATGTAGGGTTTGGTACAACCACTTCCCTACTGATTGAGAGTGAGGGAGAACTTTCAGTTGAGCCATTTAAGCTCAATGACAAAAGTACATGGTAAAGAAGGTGCAATTTTTCTTCATGATTTTCACTTCTTTACTTTATATGAGAAGTATGTTGTATTAAGGGGGGTCCTTCCTTCTTATACACTACATTATGATGTACTTGAGGCCAAGTGTAACATTGAGATTGGCTATCGTTTTGGTGGTTTTTGGGGGAAGCCACGTGACTCTTGGTGTGCACCATTGACACCATATTGTAGATTCATGATTCCATATTATGGGATGACTGTGGCAAAAAACAAGTGGCTGATAAAGGAATTGTTATTATTTGTTTTGAGGCAGGCAAGAGATGCCCTGAATTGGTTCCATTTGTGGAACTTTGATCCACTTTCTGGTTTTCATATGACAACTTGTTTTGACTGGTTTTTTCTTCCATGTCTTGTCGGTATTTTTATATTCAGGGGAAGCTTGGTTTGGAGAGTGGGATATGAGTTGGAGGTTCCCATTGGGAGTGTGATTATCCCTACTTTACATGTTGTATGTTTCAGGAGAAACAGTGGGAAAACCATGATTGCCACATCACTTTTCTTTTCTTCATATGGGAAGAGCCATTTGGAGAATATTAGTTTTTGGAGGAGGCACTTCATCACTTATTTGTTTGGAGGGGTAGCTTGGGACATTATTGGAGGCCATGAAATTTCATTCCAAGGTCAAAAACAGCCCCATACTTACCATAAATGGAGAGAGAAGCCACTTGGGTGGGAGGATTCAATCTCTCCATGCAGCCCCAACACATTGTATGAACTAGGGGTTGATGATCATTTTGATGAGCTACCTAGAATGGCTCATTTCATTTGGATGATAGCATGAGTATGGGAGTCACTCATTGGGAATGGTATTCCCCATGTTTATCATCACTCCTACCTTGAGGAGGCCATGGGATAGAAAGAAGGTTTCCACTTACACCTTCAATATTTTCATGATGTGGGCCATTTGGTTTTGCATACTTGGGAGGAGGCATTGGAGGGCAGATTTATTGCAGATTATTTTGAGCAGTGGTGGGGACTATTGATGAGGAGGGAATAAGAGGAGGAGGGAAGAAATTTTCTCTCCATATACATTTTCTTGATGTCAAGTAAGATTTTGGAGGGGAGGACTGTAATATTCCCAAAATTTAGCCTACAGCTAAATGCAATAATATAGTTTGTTTTATCAGTAGGTAGGTGAATAAATGGGTAGGAAGGCCCATCAGTCTCCTAAGCATCAATAAAAACACTTTAAGTGTGAAACAGGACCATTTAAACAGCTAAATAAAGCATCTCCAAGTTTGAACAGAGATTGGGACATGTTGATTCAGTCACTTTGACCAAGTCAACAACGGTGTTATGGAGGAGTGGAGAGTAAATGAGGAATAACGTAGTTTTGGAGGGAGGTTGATTTCGTGGAGAAGATGACCTAATTGAGTGGGGCCAAGGCCTAAGGGAAAGATAGATCATCATCTATATAAGGAAGAGGATGGCATCCATATGAGGTTATGTTTGGAGATTATTATTTTGTGTATGGTCTATTTAGACTAGAATTCCTTTGTTGTTTAGCAAGATTGCTGTGTTGTTTAGCACTGGGTGTTCCTGACCAAGAATCCCACCTCTCCCCTTGAGAGGCCTCTTGGGAGAGTTTTGAATTCATTTCTACTTTCAGGTTTCCAGGCCCAGCTACACCTTTCTTCATCAGCGTAATTTCTGCAAGAGGTTGTGTTGAGTTGCAGGGTGCAGTAATGGAGAGTTAGATCGAGTGTTTTAAGAGCTATTTTTTCAGTGGAGGGAGGTTTCCATCCATTGGGAGGCCTGTGAAGAAGCCCCTTGGGCTTTATTGACACATTTGGCATCAGGCCAAGGAGGATTTATCACTGACTGCGCAGTTTCAGCCTTGAACTACATTATTCTAGGGAGGGATTGTAGGGGTAGTTGCAGTGATTGTGTTGGGAGGATATTTCTTCAGTGGAGGAGCCACTGTTTCATATAGAGGATATATTGGAGGAGGGTTATAGATCCCTATATCAGCTTCACCCATATCCTTTCATTTCTATTGTTGCAGCATATCTTTAGCCTTGGAGCTGTAGCTCACAATGGCACATTGGGTGCATTTTCCGGAAACACCCTCGGGTTGTCTAGGAAAGCTGATCTAGTGCTCGGATCTGTATGTTTAGATTATATTGAGGCCTGTATCAGTATTTTACATCATTGTATCATCTCCATGTATATTTATGCATAGTATAACTGCACAGTAGAAGCTCTCTAGCTTTTTTGTATTGCAGTAACATCTCACTTTGAGAGTGTTTATGTATTGGAGGCTTCTGTGATCACATTCTATGCTCAGTGCCTCTTTTTTTTGTACTTATTTACTGCATCTATGATCAGTAACATGGATTTATATTGATCTCATGATTTCATGTGTTAAATACTTGCTGTTGCTCTCATGTTATGAGCTATATTGCTGCTATTCCCATTTTGGGATATTACATTATGGGCGAAATTCTTTACGAACCAAGGAAAAAGAACTCAAAATACCACCAAGAAACATGCCAAATAAAAAAAATACAATATATGACATTATGTGAATATTCCTAATAAAATATATGTGTACTTGGCATGAAATAACGTATTAACCCATGGCATGGTCACAACCATCCATGTAAAAGATATCATGGAAATGGATCCATGGTATGGTCACAACCATCCGTATAGACAAGATAATATGTACAAGCATCAATAATCAATAACTACATGCAAATTCGATAATGACAAAGGTGATCTAGGGTCTTCGCCACAATCTTAATCTATCAAACATACGAATCTAGCAATGTGAATAGATTATCTGATGTCGAACATGGTAGAAACCACCTGATTATGGGTCAATGATAAAAAACATTAACGGGCATGAGAGAAACCGCCAATAATGACGATGGCCCTAGAGATACAACAACAAAATCCTTAAGTGTGAACAAATGTATTGAATTCAAACACTTACAAAATCATTCGATCGAAGGGCAGTGATGTGAACCTGTCGTCGGACATGAAGAACTTTCCATTGAGGTATGAAAGCTCCAAGGTACTTAAAAGGAGCATCTAAATCATATTCTCAGATAATGAGATGAGGTTGATAGGAAGTGATCTGTTGAATGAGGGCCATACCAATTCCCACATCATCGAAACAAAACAATGGATATCTCAAGCTGATAGGAGTGATTCAGGATTGTAACAGAGAAGGTCATACAAGCATAGGATGTTTGAATTTGACAAAAAGGACTTATCTTCAACTTATCGATGAAATGAATCTAGAGTGTGGTAGCATTCGACTCAAATGGGATCAGAGGTGAGGATGAAAAAATGATGATCGAATAGGTAGAAAATGGATTTCCCAAACCCATGGAGGAAAAATGATGAATGAAGGATATCCCCAACCTGACACAATTTGCAGACATGTGTCACATTCTAGAGCGACAGGCTACCCAAAATACGCATAGGATGTTTACTTTCAATTTCCCCCCTTATTGCTAATGAGTGCCTCTTTATTTTTGATAGCTAGCATGAAGAGGATAACATATGTTGATCATATAAGTTCATTCTTCGAATGAATCTATCATAGTAATTTCAACGAGCCTTAGGAAGGAGGAACTCAATCTCGTCATGGTGACAAGTCTTTTGTCGTTTAATTTTTAATGAGCCTAATGGAAGGATAACTTGATGTATTTCTCAGGTTTAAGGAGTTTGAAAAATAAATGAAAATGAAAACTCTATCATGTCCCTTTTTGTAAATCGTCCCACGAATCCGAAAAGGGAGAAAACAATATCCGAGAGAACCTCTTGACCATGTTATATCAAGGCATTCCCTTTTCATAAATAGTAAATCCCAGCCCGAAAAAGGGGTAAATTTATAGTGAGACTACACCAATTCACTTACTTTAACGAGGTGAAAATGACAAATACTCGGCAATAGTTTCATTTTTCGAGAGTCAAAAAAGGGGTGAAAGGTGACTCCAGGAGGGTTCCTTTTTCATTTATTTTTTATCGAGTGCGAAAAAGAGAAAATAAACTCATTTTTCATAAGAAATAATCATTATTAGTGTAAATATCTTGTTGCTGCACAAAAATGACAAACATTATAGATATCAAGGATAAAATAAAATAATAGAGAAAATATCTGCAAAAATCTATAAATAGACAAAAAGTAAATTCATGTTCACCATTCTATTTTGAGTAAATTGTGAAAGTGCATTTTACCCATTTTCCCTTCGAACTTTAGATTAGTTGTGTGGCCGATCAAAGACACCGTTCAACAATTCGTTAGCTACAGGTAAGAGCTCAAACTCTCCTCTTCATTTTAATTACATTCTTAACTAGTTTAGCTTAGAAATTTTTTGATTTGTGCGGAGAATTTCAAAATATTATTTTTGTTGCGATCAGTGTCGATCCGAGCTTTGGATTCATGCTGGTCACTCTTAGCCCAGAAGGTGGCTGCACTTCCAACTTTGTTTCAAATTGTACAATCACGCTGACTATGGGGAAGAATTTAAAATAAGTAACTCTCTAATTTTCAATGGCTCATTTCCAACGCTACTGCGATGAAATCTCCTAAAATGTCAATTAAACATGTTTTGCAAGTGATTTCAGCTAAGATGGTCCTTGAATGGAAAGAAAGATTCGATGAGGTGGAATACCATGAAACACTCCAGAACCCAAGTTGTGTAAATTGATTTCAGAATTGCAGACTGCTAAAAGTCTTCCAAATATCAGGGTTAAGAGCTCATGGACATCTACTTTATTATAGGGATACCCAGGAGAGGGGAGAGAATCCAACTCTCCAGAGCTCATGCTAGAGGCGAGAGTATTAGTATGCTCATCCAAAGACACTGTCTCAGGGCTAAAAAGACACAAATCAGGAAGGTATAGATATTCTCTATTGCAAATATTCCCTTGCACACAATATTACTATTAGGTCCCTATATTAATGGCATATTCCCTTATTGTTGTTACCCTAACCCCATTGTTGTTATTGTTGTACCCCTGTAACCCTAATATTGTTATTATTGTTCCCTTACATTATTATTGTTAGGTCAGCTAGGATTATATTGTGACCCCATGGACTCTTATATATAGAAGGAGGTTGTTTCATTTGTATCATCCAAGAATTGTTCATTTATGTAATGTAAAGGAGGTCCCCCACTCAAACTGTCTTATTTCCAAGGCATTGATCTCTATTTTCTTCTATTTTTTGAGCTAGTTTCATAACATTTGGTATCAGAGCTTTGGATTCTAGGCATTTGCTGCTCTAAGCAGGTCATCATGGAATTTTCTCTATAGATTTTTTTATAAGATGTTTGAGGAGATGAAATTTTTACAGAGAGAAGCTGAAATCTTGAGGAATATCGTGTAAAACTTTCAGATCTTGGTTCGCAATATTTTCTGAGATATGATCTATGGAATTTAAGGGTTTTTTTAGGCTCATGAATTTCACCTTAACAAGTCATCGTGGAATTTCCACTATAATGTTTTTTATACGAAGTTTAAAGAGATGAAATGTTTATAGAACGGTGCTAAAATCTGGAGGAGCGTCTTGTAAAAATTTTAGATCATGGTTCGCAATATTTTTAGAGATATGATCTGTGGAATTTAGGGTTTTTTAGGCTCCCAAATCTCATCTTAAACAAGTGACCGTGGAAAAAGTGTCATAAATCTCTCTCTGAGCATCGGATTTGAATTCTGTAAAACATGGCCGCAATTACATAGACTTTAGTTTCCTCTATATCACTTTCAGAGCCGAAGGAGGAAACAGTGACATGTGACATGTCGTACAAGTTCTCTCTACTGAACTAGTCCATAATTAGGTCATTTTGGGAGATTTGGCATAACTTTATATTGAAGACTCCAAATCAGGTTAGACATGTGGCATTGGAAAGAAGATTCAGAGGGTTACTACAAGACCGAATTTTAGATAATGGAGATCTAAAATCACATAGATAATTCAGTTTTGAATATAGATCTCCTCAAATGGAAGAAAAATATGTGTATTTGTTTTCAAATTGCATATGCCTTGTTTCAAAAATCAATTTGAAGTGATTCCAAGAGCATATTGAACCATAGATATCAGTATTGGGTTCTAAAATGCCCCCTAAAAATAATTCAACACCTTATAAGACATCATAATACTCTACTATGACTCATGAAGATGAAGAAGTGAAACATGATATATCAAAAATACAAGAGCAAGTGCACCAAATTTTTCTCTCGCAAAGAGAAACAAAAAATGAAATGGATGTTTTAAAGAAATGCATGGAAGCTAAGATGGATGGTTTGAATAAGGGCATGGAAGCTAATATAGATGGTTTGAAGAAACACATGGAGGCTAAGATGGATGGCATGGAATATAGCATGGAAGCTATGATGAAGGACATGGAAGAAAAAATGAAAGATAATATGGAAAACATGGAGAATGATCTAAAAGCAGACATGGAAGATTTGACTAAGTTGATACAAGAAATATTTCCTAATGATGAAAATATATTAGAGGAAACTCATGATGAGAAAAAAATAAATTCTAATCATGATTTCATAAACTCTAATGTTGGATGGAAGAACCAACATATTCTAAAGACAGATATGAGGAAGTTTTATGGAAAAGATCCCGTAGCATGGATACTACAGGTGGAGCAATATTTTCATCTCAATAATGTGCAAAACACACAAAATATACACATTGAAACTTTACATTTAGAACAAAATACATTTTTATGGCATATATGACTTTTCTCCCGTAAACAAATGTCACTTGGTCAAGTTTTACGAAGGAAATGATAACACATTATGAGGATACAAAGAGAAACACCTTCTCTAGCAAATTGATAAATCTCGAAAAAAGTGTTCGGTGGGGGAGCATATTGAGGACTTCCAAAAATTGAATATAAGGGTAACTGAAATTACAGAGGAACATATGATTAATGTCTTCATAGGGACTTTAAATGATAACATCGAACATGAATTTAGCATTTGGGAACTTGATTCATTGGAGAAGGCATTCAGGTTGGTAGGAGAAATTGAATGCAAAATCATGACGACAAGGAAGTCTACCACTCACATCTATAAAGAAAAAAGTGTTTCTACTCCTAGACTTCCACGAGATACAAGGTTGACACCACAACAATTGGAAGAAAAAATAGGAAAAGGGATTTCCTACTATTGTGATAGCAAATGCACTAAAGGTCATAAGTGTGTTGAGAATAAATTATTTTACATAGATTATGAAGAGGAGGAAGAAAATGAATAAGAAACTTTAAAGGAAGAGGATATACACCAGGAACCAACCCTATAAGAAGAAGAAATGAGTCTGACCATATCGTGTAATACATTGGTAGGAAATTACCACTCCTCAAACTCTCAATAGAAGGAAATATCAAGAAGAAAAAGGTAATAGTGTTAATTGATTCAGGTAGTAACCATAATTTTATTCATTGTAAGGAAGCCAAGGAATTGAATTGTTTTCTATACCCAATACTAGAATGTCAAGTGATGGTTGAAAATGGAGGAACTATAAATTTCTCTGGAAAATTCCATAATATCAAGCTAACCATGGGGGAATATGTATTGAATAGTGCAATGCTTTCCATTCCAATGGGAAGTTCTGATGTTATACTAGGAGTACAATCTTTACAATCTTTGGGGACAGTAGCTTTTAATTTTCAATAACTTTTCTTGAATTTTTTTTCTGAATGAAAGGAAATTGAATTAGAGGGTATCGCAAGGAGGCTAGGATAGATAATAATCTCTAATGTCATGAAAAATCTTCTGAAGAAATAACAACGAGGTGTAATTTTACAATTATGCTCACTATAAGTTCCAATATCAAAATCACCTATTTCTCCAGATCTCCAAAATGTCTTGGACAATCATTCCAAGGTGTTTGAAACTCCCAAAGGACTCCCACCTATTCATGATCATGATAATTCTAATCATTTCATTCTAGGAAGTGTTCCTCCAAACATCAGGCCTTACAGATATCCTTATTTCCAAAAGAGTGAAACTAAATGTATGAATTCAGAAATGTTAGAGGTTGGTATAACTCAACCTAGTCAAAGTTCTTTCTCTGCTCTAATAGTGTTGGTGTACAAGAAGGATGGATCATGGTGCATGTATCTGTATTATAGGGAGTTCAATAAGCTCATTATTAAAGATAAATTTCCCATTCCTGTCATTAATGAATTATTGGATGAATTACATGGAGAAATTTATTTTATCAAGTTGGATCTTTATTCAGGATATCATCAAATTAGAATGAAGACTGAAGATATTCCAAAAACAACATTTTGAATTCATGAGGGTCCTGATGAATTTTTTGTCATGCCTTCTGGACTTATCAATGCACCTTCTAAATTTCAGTGGTTGTTGAATTCCATTTTCAAACCCTTCCTTAGAAAATTTGTGCTAATATTTTTCAATGACATACTAATCTAGAACATGTCTTGGAAGGATCATGTTCCACATGTTGACATGGTACTTAAACTATTGGAGGAGAAACAATTATATGCAAAAACATCCAAATGTTTCTTTGGAGTACAAGAGGTGGAATATCTGGGTCATATTGTATCTCACATGGGATTAAGGTAGACCCTAACAAAATTAAAGCCATTAAGGAATAGAAGTCCCCACAACCATAAAGCAGTTGTGAGGATTTCTAGGGTTAACAAGGTATTATCACAATTTTGTTAAGAATTATGGGAGAATAGCAGCACATCCAATAGCATTATTGAAGAAATATGCATTTTCATGGACTCCTAAAGAGACTAAGTCCTTTGAACATCTTAAAGAGGTAATGTGCCTAGCATCAGTCTTAGCTACACTAGACTTCACAAAAACCTTTATTATGGAATTTCATGCCTCAGGAAATGGAATTGGTGTTGTTTTAATGTAATAAGGAAGACCCATTTCTTTTGAAAGTCATCCAATCAAGGGAAAGTATTTACAGAAAGCTATTTATGAGAAGGTAATATTGGCAATACTACATGCACTAAATAAATGGTGACCTTACCTAATCGGAATACACTTCAAGGTAAAAAATGATCATGATAGTCTTAAACACTTTTTGGAACAAAGATAATCCTCAGAAGAGTAGAAAAAATGGGTCACAAATATGGTGCATTATGAGTTTGAAATCATCTACAAAAAATGGAAGCTAAATGTTGTTGCAGATGCACTCTCAAGAAAGGATGAAGAGGTGGAATAATTTCTTTACAACATTTCTATTATCCAACCAGATTGGATAACCGAAGCAAGGGATGAATGGAAGAAGGACGAAGAAGTGTGGAAACTCATTCAAAAATTTTAGCAAGATCTGATTACATCTAATACATTTAGTGGGAAAATTTATTCCTTATGGTACAAAGATCGCTTATATATTTGCAAGAATTCCGAACTAAAACCAAATATTCTTTTGGAATTACACACTTTTCCTTTAGGAGGACACTTAGGATTTTTAAAAACTTACCATGGGGTGAAGAAATATTTTTTTTGGGATGGCCTTAAATGTGATATTCAAAATTTTGTGGCAGAATGTTTGGTTTCCTAGAAAAATAAAGTTGAGACAATTAAGACCCAAAGTCTTCTACATCCTTTATCCATTCCAAGTCAACGTTGGGAGGAGATTTCAATGGATTTTTTCACAAGTTTACCTATGTCCAAAGGAAAGAGTTTCATCATGGTGGTAGTTGATAGATTTACCAAGTATGCACACTTGTGTGCATTATCTCATACATTTAAAGCAAGTACAATTTCTACTTCATTTATGGAAAAAATTCAAAAGGTACTGGAAACCCAAAGATTATTGTAAGTGAAAAAGATCCCTTTTTTGGAAGGATCCCATGGTTAGCTTGACATTACGGTCAAACAATGATATTGAGTAAATGTTTGGAAGGATATCTTCATTGTTTTGTATCTAAGCAAAGACAATGGGTCAAGTGGTTACCTCTTTCTGAATGGTGGTATAACACTTCCTTCCATACTGTACAAAAATGACCCCTTTTATGGCACTTTATGAATATCATCCCCCGTCCATCAAATATTCGTTAAAATAAAATTCTATGTTTCAAGCAATGGAAGATCACATCAAGCATGAACAAGAAGTTCTCAAACACTTAAAGGATACCCTAAATTTGGGACAAAATCGAATGAAACAACAGGTAGATCAACATCACAGTGAGAGAATTTTTGTTGTAGGAGACTGGGTGTTTTTACGGCTACAACCATGCAAAAAAAATTCCCTCAAGCAAGTTAAGAAGGATAATAAATTATCGCCAAAGTACTATGGTCCTTACAAGGTGTTGCAAAATATTGCTACTATGGAATACAAATTGGAGCTTCCAGCTTCATCACAAGTGCATCCAGTTTTCCATGGTTCATGTTTAAATAAGTTTATAGGGGAAAAAATTCAAGTTCAAACAATATTTCCAAAACTTTATTAAGAAGGAAAAATCATATTGGAACCTGAAGTAGTCACGAAAACAAGAACTCGACAGCTACGATATCGATAAATTTCAAAGTATCTCATCGAGTGGAAGAGCCTACCCACTCAAGATTCTACATGTGAGGATGACAATTTTATAAAGAATCATCTAGAGCTACTCAAGCATTGAGGAAAACACTTTTTTGAAGGAGAGGGGCGTATTAGGTCCCTATATTACTAGTATTGGTCCTTATTGTTGTTAGTGTAACCCCCTTATTGTTATTGTTGTACCCCTATAACCCGAGTATTATTATTATTGTGCCCTTACATTATTATTGTTAGGTCAACTATCATTATATTGTGACCCCATGGACTCTTATATATAGAAGGAGGTATTTTCATATGTATCATCCAAGAATTGTTCATTTATGTAATGTAAAGGAGGTTTCCCCCTCGAAGTGGCTTATTTATAAGGCGTTGATCTCTGTTCTCTGTTATTTTTGGAGCTAGTTTCATAACAATTAAATTCCATGGCTCGGGTGACTGGAGCCTAGGTGTTGCATGAGGTAATGAAGTCTCAATTCGAGTATGCGGTGGATTGACTGGATCCTACTATGTTTAATTGGTGTGAGGGAATATTGGCTAGTATGAAAATTAAATTGACCAAGTGAAAAATAGGTCCACTGAAAAAATTTGGGTATTTGTCCATCTAGGTTTCCTTATTTTTGTAGAAGGTTCCTCTGTTTCAATATCAACAGTTGGAGATCCATGATATAACCTCAAGGTACCCTAGGATGTTAAGATGGTGTGAAATCATGCCCAGTCAAGGAGGTGGGCAACAAATGCATTTCCCTACAACGTTCTTCAATTGTGTGCGCCGTATGAATATCGTGATTGAGCACTATGCATACACAGGAATTGACTTCAGCGGAGATCCATATCTACCTCTTCTGCCACACTGTAATATTAGCAATTAGCCCAAGCTAATGGGAATATATAATTTTGATTCAATTTTTTGTTTCATGAATAAAAATGTAAAGGAGGATCAATAAAAATCCTAATCAGCAAAATAAATCAATACCACATGTGAACATGGAAAAATCTGGGCTATTTACATAAGCGCACTTAGGTGTGAAAGATACTGGATCCCTTGACCAAGTCAACCATGACCAAATCAACAACGTTGTATAGATACAATGAATCTCCTAGAGACACAACACAATTTTAATTGGAGGCTTCTCATGTGAATGCAGCTAAATCATTGAGATGGTTTAAGGTTTGACAAGACTTTCATCCTATAAAGGAAGAGGAGGACAATAGAAGAAGGTTGTTGATTGTGTATGTTTATGAATATATTGTCTATTTCGACATATATTATTCTGGAATCCCACCTCTTCCATTGAGGAGCTCTTGGAAGAGTCTTTCTCATCTCATCCACTATCAAGAATTTGGCCAAGCTCATCTTGCAACTACAACGTAGATCGTGTTGAGGGTTTGGTTGTCCTTGCAAGCTGCAGCAAGTGGAGTCTAGATCTACTCAGATCTAGGCCATTTCATGGCTAATTTTCGCTAGGAAGGTCTTTAGTTCCATTGGCAAGAGAGTTCCGAACCTTTGGAGCTAATATTTCAGATCTTGGCATCAGGCAAACCCAGTGCTTCAACCTACAACGAAGTTTTATTTCCAGGACTGCGTTATTTGCAAGAAGGAAGTTTCAGGGTGTTTGACACACTTTCTGAGGAGAGATCTCCAGTGTTGGGTTTATGCCCTTCACTATTGTGATCCATGGATTACATTTCTGATCAATGTTCTGTAATGATATAATATGCTTCTATTGTAATCATCTTCAGAAATTTCTGAATACTACTGCAGATCTTCTTCTTTAGATCTCAGATCTACTCTTTGTGTTGCATGTTTTGATCAAAACCCCAAGGGGATCTTGTAAAGGAGCCTTTCTAGTGTACAGATCTGAAATAGATCTGATTGTCTGTACAAAGATCTACTCTATATCTGGAGTGTAATATACAGCTGCTGCAGCTCTTATAAATAATGTCATCAAGCTATTTTGCATTCAATACATGTGTTGCAGCCTTCTTTCTTGAGAAATTTCTTCTATTCTTATCTTCTACATTCGGTTGTATACTGTAAGAGCCTCATTATGGATCTAATTTATTGTTTTATATATGAAATTTGATCCCTCTTATTGGTCTCCTACTCATTCTCTCAAAAACTATGTTATTTTCCTGCGGTATTGTTTCATATTGTTGCAACCCCATTCTTGGGTGTTTTTTAGCAATGCTAGGTGTGGGAGGTCTGTTTACCTCACGTAGTTTGATTTTTTTTTTCTTCCATTTTTTATTTATATTCTAGATCTCCTGATTTAAGGGATCCAAGGGCTGCAAACTCATTTCAGTAGACATGCTTCTAAAAAGTGCGTTATTCTAGTAGGTATTGTTGAGTATTCCCAGTTAGGGATATTACACACACGAACAATTTCTTGATGCACGTAAAAAGGGTTTTTTTGTATTTTTTTATTTTTAATGTTTTTGGTATGTATTCCATATCTAGGTGGCTCCAGACACCCTCATGATACCAAGAGGGCTGATGATAGGTCAAAATTAAAAGTGATTGGATTGCTCTTGAACTAGCTTCAGGTTTAAGTACTCATCGCCCATATTTCAATGGTGTCGAATCTCCAATCCGAGCCCATATGGAGAAGTTAGAGCAAGTCAAATTTTTGGTCAAATTTGGGTAGTGGGCCAGGTTTAAGTGTCGCAAAAATTCACCATTAACAGGAAAGGAACCTAGCTCCTAAAAATGGGTGAAAATGTGGCCTCGTTAATTTTCCCAATGACCCTTATTTTCGTTAAGTTTAAAAATAACCATTATTCATTCAAAAAAAAAATGTTAAAAAAAAGATGGCGGGCCATGACCCCCTCAACCCCCATCAAACCCATGTCACAAAATATTCAGACATTTTGGGTTGGCAAGCCATGACCCCCGCCGAACCTTGCGGGAACCACCATAACATCCATTTTGTAAACATATATATGGCCATACATTAATGTGGGCCAGCGGGAATCGAAGCCGCCCGATGATGTAGGCCGGCCTGCTCCACCGGCGGCCCAACCCATATTCAACAACCATACCATATAAAACCAACCAACATCAAACCATATTTAACCTCCACCCAAATTACATTCAACCAAAAAAAATGGTGCGACCAAATATGGTGAGGCGATATTTGATCCCCCAACCTCTCCTCCACCAATTCGCCTTAATTACCACTGCACCAACAGTGCACATGTGGTAAAATTCACCGCCATTTTTAATATAAACCCTTAGCTGAAATGGAGGCCAAGAAAATGTAGTTCGAGCGGATTTGAAGAATTTTATGGTGGAACTTGGAGGTCGAGCAGCAGAACGCTATGACAAAATGAGGGGTGTAACCTTAAGCGCATCCACAGAGGTGGAACCATGTTCGCATGCTTTTCAAGACATAATTTTTGCAGATAAGGTTCATTGATTCCTGAAAGGTACCATGGGAAGGTAATTTTTCATTTTTTCAGGATGATATGAAGTTTACAGTTATTTTAAATATAATTTTGCATGTAATACGATGGTAAAGTTAGAATGGCCATCTAAACCGTAGATTTGCAGATTCCCTGCAGAATGGGATCTTAGTGAATCTTGAGGGAATCAAAAATATTCCATGAGGCCCAAAACTTGCCATAGTCCATTTTTGACAATCGTTATGTCAATTTGACACCTCTCAGCGACAGGAGCTCAAGGTGTCAAATTCTCATATGTGGACAGTCGATTCTATGCCCCTTAACACCACGAGCTCAACAGAACAACCAGGATCAGCAGCTGAGAATCCACATCTTCAAATAGCTTCAGGGGTTGAGATATATGCAGTTTGATCATGTGCATCTTTTTTCTATGATATGTATCATGAATTATATATCCTTTCTTGATGCATGTACAAGATCTTGTTTTTGCTTCATCTGAGATTATGTAATTCTAATAGGAGGTCCACTGTGAGTGAAAATTCTTGTAGCAGAATGTCTCCTGGATATTAAAAACACTAATGTTGAGGGGAAATCCTTGTATTAACGTCATCCATGTACATCACATCTTCCAACACTATATGAAGTGGCCTACACCATTTTGACACTAGGTCTGAAGGCATAGCCCACACTGGGTGAACTCTGATATCAACATCTCATGTTTGCATGTTGTTGATGGTTTTCTTGTTTCCCTTATTTACAACATGTACATGTGTTATTTTATGCTATTTTAAAATGAAATTCTCACAACATCACATAAGTAAAATATCAGAGGTAAATGTGGTAGCTGATGGACCAACATCAAGTGATATCGGAGTGGCCTTCTTGCTGATGCGAATTGTGAGTGTGAACAATGATTGAACATGAAAAAATGGAGGATGTCAAAGAAATGTATGAGGCCATGCTCAAGATGTCAAAAATGGTGGACATGATGTATGAATCTTATGAAAGATGGGAGAAAGAATAAGAATAAAGTGATGCTTCATCCAAATATTCATCATCATCTTCTCATCATTCGAATAAAGAGATCAGATATAGTCATCAAGCAGATAATGCTAAATTGAATGTACTTCTATGAGAGGAGAAAGAGGGTAAGAAGAGAATGCAGCTTCATTTGCAAGCCACAAAGACAGCCCTGGAAGAACTGAAGCACAAAAACTAGAGCCTTCAAGAAAAGGATGCTGAACTAAGGAGGCTTCTAGAATAAGAAAAAGAGGATAAGCAGAGACTTCAGATTTAGCTATGAGCCATGGAAGAGCGCTTGGAGTATTTGAAGTGCAACAAATGGTCGAAGAAACCATCATCACCTATTTTTAAATCAACATCTGAGGTAAACAATATTGATGTTTCTTCAGTTTCATCTTGACATGCTATCATTTCTGTGGGAAATGTGGAGACACCAATTACAGGAATTGGCATGAGACTCCTCACAAATATGGGATACAAAGGAGGAGGACTTGGAATTAATGGCCAAGGGATGATTCATCCATTGGAGGTCATGCAGAGACCTAGATTCACAGGTTTGGGATACAATGAAAGACAATGCTCAAAGGCATCAGAATTTTCCAATGCATGGTTGAAACCATTGGGGAAAAATATTGATGGGAACACTTCCCCATCATCCTCTAACAACACAAATTGCAGAAAAGAGTTGAGGCAAGCTCTCTCACCATTATTGCACCAGAGAAAAATGAGAAAGGTATAAGAAGTCTCGATATTATAGTGTTCATTTTGATTACAATAATGTCGCTAACAATGAACCTAGATCATGGCATCCAAAAAAATGTAGTTTTTGTCGATTACATAACCATGTATTTGCTAAGTTTTGGAAAAGAATGGCAGCATGAAGGAGGATGAGGTGTGAAATGCCTTCTACAAAGTAGGTAAAGAAGAATTTAAATTAGGTATCGAGGAACAAGACTCATTGCAGTCATTACGACATAAATGGCCAACCAAAGAGCCACGTGTTGGAGGCTCCATCTAGAGCAGCACCTTAAGGAAAAAGTACCAGTGTAGGAACCAGTTGAAGCAGTGGTTCAACAAGAAAATACACCACAGAGAGATGACCCATTCACTTTGATAAGTGAGAGATGGTTCTTCTAGATGTGTTATCTTGTTTTGGCCTTACTTTTTAAATCATATGTTGCAATTTAAAATGTAAAAGTGATGATGTGTTTTTCCATGAATTGTGAAGAAATAATGATATTTCGACCTTGTATAGATAGTTGGGGTATTGATTCCATTTTAATGTAAACATAACCACCTATTATGTATTATAAACTCATGGCAAGTGTGTGGAATACTTGGGTCATAGATTGGTCACTTAGTTAAGCATGTAATTTGAAAAATATGGTATTACAAGTTTGTAGATGATGCAAATGTCAGATCGTCACTTATGGATCCAAAGGAAAAAGGTGAAGAAGAATGAAGGGTGACCTTTCAGGACACTTGTGGTGTAGAAAATGTACAAATAAGCTACCGATTATGTCCATGCTTTTGGTGGACCCAAAGCTCCTTAGTGGGGAGGATTGATCTAGGTGGCTCTAGACACCCTCAAGAGACAAAGAGGGATGATGATAGGTCAAAATTCAAAATGGTTGTGTTGCTCTCGAACCAGGTTCAAGTTGAAGCACTGGTCGTCTAGATTCCAATGGTATGAATGGATCTCCAATCCAAGCCCTTATGGAGAAGTTAGTGAAAGTCAAAGTTTTCATGAACGTTGGGAAGTGGGCGAGGTTTAAGTGTCCCACAAATTCACCGTCAACGAGTAGGGAATCCAGCTGTCGAAAACAAGAAACATTTTGGCCTCGCCAATTTTCAAAATGACCCTTATTTTCATTTAGTTTAAAAATAATCAGGATTGGTAAAAAACAAGAAAATATTAAAAAAAAGGTGGCAATCTATTAGTATGAATCTTTCATCGGAAAACGACCACTTTAGCTACGTATAAAAAATAGCCCTAACCACAATTATGGCTGCCAATATATTTAAATCTACAGTTAGTTGATCCAAACAAAGCTGCACAAATCCAGATCTATGCATAAAAAGACATTAAGAAGTGAAAATGAAATGTTGCTCCATGCATCCAATAGATAAGACAAGAACAATATATTTGAAAGAATTTTTCTATTAAAGGGGCACCTGAGAGGAAAACAAGAAAGGTGTTTCCAATTCTCCTCAATGGGATGGGTTCTTGAAAGTGCTCAACATTTCAAATTTAAAATTTCTCTATCTTGTTGGTGCAGAAAACCTAGACAAACATAGAAATCAAAGGGAGCTCACAAAGCAAATGATGGAGAATGTGACAATGATAATGGTTCAAAGTCATACCAAGAGTATAGATCCAGAGTGATCTAATATGCAATGAAAGGTGACAAATGAATGGGAAAACCCTTCTATTTATAACAAAATATTGGGTCATTCTAGATCCTCGTGCATGATTAAAATAATATTAACCAAATCTAGATCCACCTTCTATGGAATATTTTATTATATTTGTTGGAGGGAAAAGGCATTTGACTTGGGTCAAATCCCTTTATTTGTAAATATTAAATAAATAAATGATTTATTTATTATTTTAAGGAAGTGGATGAATGATAATTAAATAAATAATGATTTATTTAATTATTTATAAATGATTTAGTCATATTTAACAAGGAATATTACTTAAATAAGATTTAAATAATTATTCCTAGAAAATAATAAGATAAATAAGGATTTATCTAATTAACTTCCTTGTTTTGGGTTAAATATGACCGAATAATTATTTCAGAAATAATAAATAAATAAATGATTTATTTATTATTTTATGGAAGTGGTTGAATGATAATTAAATAAATAATGATTTATTTAATTATTTATAAATGATTTAGTCATATTTAACAAGGAATATTATTTAAATAAGATTTAAATAATTATTCCTAGAAAATAAGAAGATAAATAAGGATTTATCTAATTAATTTCTTTGTTTTGGGTTAAATATGACCTGGAATAATAATTAAATTATTTTTTAATTAATTATTCCATGAGGAAAATCAAACAAATATAGATTTGTTTAATATTTCCTTTTGGGGTCTCCTATTTATACCATAAACAACTTAATAAATGTAGTTTATTAAGCTATTTTACATAGTGAAAGCAATTTTACTTAGGGTAATATTGGTCTTACATGGTGTACTTGGGTCCATATAATGATAATAGGTTAGATGACCAAAAAAATGGTGTAACACAATTCATGACCCCGTCCACCCACATCGAACCCATGTCACAAAATATTAAAACATTGTGGGCCAACGGACCATGAACCCCACCAAACCTCGCAGGAACCACTATAATAGCCACGGTGTAAACATATATATGAACATACATTAACGTGGGCTAGAGGGAATCGAACCCGCCTGGCCATGTAGATCAGCCCACTCCACAAGCAGCCCAACACATATTCAACAACCACACCATATAAAACCTACCAACATCGAACCATATTTAAAATCTACCCAAATTACATTCAACCAAAAAATATGGTGCGAAAAAATGTAGAGAGGCGGGATTTGATCCCTCGAACTCTCCTCCACCAATTCGGATTAATTACCACTGCACCAATGATGCACATGTGGTAAAATTTGCTGCCATTTTTAATATAAACCCTCAGTTGCAGTGGAGGACATAAAAATGGAGGCCGAGAGGATTTGAAGACGTGTTATGGTGGAACTCGTAAGTCAAGAAATGTAACACTAAGCCAAAACCACAGACGGAACCCTGAGCGCATCCATAGAGGCAGAACCACGCTAGCATGCTTTTCAAGACACAAAATTTTTGCAGAGAAGATTCTGTGATACCTGAGAGATTCCATGGGGAGGTAATCTTTCATTTTGTTAGAATCATATGAATTTTACCATCATTTTAACAAAAATTTCATAGGGAACGGAATGTTAAAGTTAGAATGGCCATTTTGAGAAACAGATTTGCAGATTACGTATATAACAAAATCTTAGGGAATCTTGAGGGAATTGAAAAGATTCCTTGAGGCCCAAAACTTTCTAGAGTCCATTTTTGACAAAATTTATATTGATTTTACAAGTCTTGGCGATAGGAGCTAAATGGAAACATCTGTTTCAGTAGCAAAGCTTCCCATATTTTGGCCATTTTCTAGATTGGAGTGACAGTGTCCAATTCTCATATGTGGATAGTCAATTATATGCCCCTCGATGCCACAAATTCGATGGAACATCCAGGATTAGTAGCTGAGCATGCACTTCTTCACACAGGTTTAGGGGTTAAGGTATATGCAGTTTGATCATGTGCCTCTTTTTTCTCTGGAATGTATAATGAATTATATATCCTTTCTTGGAGCATGTGCGAGATCTTGTTTTTTCTTCATGTTACATTATGTCATGCTGATAGGAGTTCCATTGTGGGTGATAGTCCTTGTAGCAGAACATATCATGGAGGGACAAGCCACTCATTTTGAGGGCACATCTTAGTATGAACAACATCCATGTACATCACATCTTCTAGCACTATATGAAGCAGCCTACCCCATTTTGACACTGGGTGCAGAGATGTAGCCCACACTGCGTGAAATCTGTTATCAACATCTTGTGTTGGCATGTTGCTAATGTTTGTTTTGTTTTCCTTCTTTATATAATGTACATGTGTTCTTTTATGCTCTTTTAAAATTTTATTCTAACAACATCACATAAGTAAAATATCAACCATAAATCTGGTAACTAACGAACCTAGATAAATTTCGAGATCTAAAATTATGATTTTTCTAGATTCATGATTAGTAAGACCAGCACATATGTCTCTAATTTCTAGGAGAGTGGTACGCTTGGTCGAGGATGCTCCCTAGGAGGAGGGGGGAAATCTAGAAGTAGAGATGGAGTTTGATTTGAAATGCCTGATGAGGGGAATACCAGAATACACAAACTTTGATGAGATGCCACTCTGCTATTAGAGGCATACCATGGGGGTCCCAAGTTGACTGAGTCACTTATTGTGGAAATTGATCCAAGCAATCACATGATATCACGAGCATCATGTGGGTGGATAAAAGCCTTTAGTCTTTTGATTCACTCACTGATGTAGGCTTATAGAGCCATTGTGTCACGGAACAGAATAGTTTTTGAGATTTTGATGTAACACAATTGACAGAATTGATAATATATATATATCTATATATATATATAAACACACACACACACACACACACACACACACACACACAGATATATATATATATATATAAGTGATAAGTTCTCATGTATCAAGATGGGATTCTGAATCGGGTCATTCGATTGAGGGGAACCATGGGATTCATGATAGCTAGAGATCAAACCGAGGCTTGGGAGAAACGAGGAACAATGATGAACATCATGCCATGGATTTTCCTCGAGAGACATAACCTTCGTGATACTGTTGTCATTAGGGAATGTATCTTTGAAGGGATCATATTAATCCCAAGAACCAAACCAGGGATACTACGCATAAGTATAGAGATATGAAACCAATTTGTCATTGGCTTCAGAAACAAATTTAGAAGCTAGAAGAATTCTCTAATACATTTTTTCTACAAGACTGAGAGGCATAATGTCACCAAATATTTCAATTTGGTTGGGACTAGAAAAAATCCATAGGGGATGAGTCCTTGAAAAGGCCCAACCCAACGTTTTCATAGAGGGTAGAGGTATTCCCAACATATGAAATGTTTCCTGTTGAAGAATCAAAGGACAATAAATTGAGCTGATCGATGTTGATAATATTCCATTTATGAGGAAAGCAGAGAACACGGAAGAGGGTGGAGACCACAGAAACCATTTCATGGGTCCAACTGTGTCTAAGAAGGAGGTTAAAATTTAGGTTGGCATCCCCCACTCCACTTCCAAGTTCATTGTTTTTCCCTCCAAGAGGATGGTCAAAGCTTTGAGAATACCATATGGCTGAGAATCTCCGTCGTCGAAAGCATCCAAAGTGTTTGGGGAATGACTCAATGAAGGAGAGCCAATGGCTTTCCAGCAAGTGATAGACATGATGCAAGTCGAAGCACCTTCATCAACGACAGTACTATGAATGGTTTTCCCCATCATGGTAACTTAATTCACAAAAGCAACCTAAGATGGGCGGCGAGGAATAAAGTTATCAACATCGAAAGTAATAACGTTGGAATCGACCAAATCGGTGCCTCTAATCGCATAAATAGTTCCTTTTGTTGTGATGGACATGACTGAAGGATTTCCAATGTCGACATCATCGAAGGAAACTGAGCTAAATCATCTACAATGTTATAGTGTTGAGCAGCTCGTGCATTCAGATTGTAAGATGATTTCTTAAGAGCACCTTTTGGAGGTGGTCGGATTATGGTATCACTACTGGGTCTCTCAATCTGGAGAGGACTAGAACTAGGAGGTATGGAAGAGGAAGGATTATCTGTGAAATCTTGTTCCATAGCGGCTTTCGATGCATTTAGGTAATATTTCGATCGTGTGGAAACAAAAATACATTCTGTGCGAGCCATAAAAACTTGTGAGATTCCAGATGATTTGGATTGATCTACCATTAGAGTCTTCTAGGATGGGAATGGTTATTTTAATATATTCGGAGTCCCAGGTGTTCTCTTCAACAAATGGGTAACTTCTGCCTACCGAGGAAAATCCTTGGTGTAATGGTCGTCATCACATAACAATCAAGGATATTCATGCTTACGTTCGGAAGAATCGCCAGCATATTACTTATTTGAATTATTTTTAGGGTTATCGGATTTTGATTTTCATAGTCCCTTTTTCTTACGTTTTTAGTATTTTTCTTCTATGCTATATTGTGTAGCATTTACCTCAGAGGTTTTACCAGGATTATTCTGGTTAGCCGAATATTCAGAGGGTATAGTGGCAGTGGTGGAATTATACGTTGAAGAAGCGTTAGGTGCACTAATATCATCACGGACCACTTAACCAATAACGCCATCAATAGGAGGTGTAGCAGGAGGTTGAGATGATGTCAGATTGGTTGAAGGTTGCGGTGCATCAGGAACAATCTCATAGAGAGTTCGATATTGGGAATAAACAAAATATACATACTTAGCATAGGAAATGACTTTCTCTTCTGTCATGCAACCACCCATGGTGAGGTATTTTGCGATTTGTGGAAAAAAATATTTCGTGGAACATTTAGTCAACAACTGATCTGGGATCTTGAATTTGCGCTGACAATGTGTCCATCTCCATTCGTGGATATGATCTGAAATATGGTTTGCAGTTTATTGTTGCAACGATGTGAGAAGGTGTGTACCGATTTCATACCAGAAAAGTAACTAAAAGTAATTGAGGAAGGCCATTTTGAAGGTGTTAAAATTGAGGAAGACACCTTGAGGGAGTTCAATATATCATTTAGCTGCGACACCCATGAGAGTGCGTTGTAAAATACATAAACGAAGTTGAAGAGCACCATAGGTGGTACATCGTGACATGGGCTTGGGGGTCTTCCCTAGAATTACCTTCAAAATTTTGGCAATCTCCTCAAATATTGGTTGGAACTGGTGTCTAATGCAACATATGTTGGATGGGGTTGTTTGTGAGCTTAGACACATTTGATAGTTCCAACATAGCCAAAAATGACAAGGGAGGATGGTGAGGAGAAAACGGTTCTTGGAAGCTACCCATATGAGGGTTTGAACCTGCTTCATATAGATTCTTCCCCCAATAGAGGATATTTTGACCTGGATATGCACACTTCCCCCATCGTTGGTAAGGACCTTGTTGTAGCTACTGCTGAACGTATGGACCCTACTATGGCTTTTGATAAGGCCCCTTCTCGGTTTAAAACTAAAGTCCTTGCTGAACATATATTCCAGACTAAGGTCCTTGTTGAATATGATGTATAGCTTGAGGTGCTGGTTGGGCTTATTGGTGCTAAGGGATTTGCTGATAATGAGTACCAAGGTGAGTCCGTGGCTAGGGTTTCTTGTTCTGAGCCTGCAAAATTTGCTAGTATTGGACACTAGGATGATTGGGGTGAGCACAAGGTTGACCCAAAGTGATAATTAGGCAAGATTTGGTGTAAGGACCAAAATAAGGATGAGTCACAACTATACCCACTAGATTTTGGGGATTTTGGATGTATTGCTGCGAGACATTTGGTCAAGGAACATAGTGATACTACATATTTGGTTGTTGAACATATTGATGAGGTATTTTGGGTTTCTAAAAATACATACATTGTACATTCAATTGTTGTAGATGGGGTTGCTGAACCTAAGAATAGTAAACATGGGCCTGCTGAAAGAAAAATGCAGCTGAAGTAAGTTGGCCACTCAATGGGGTGGTTCCCATGACCATGTTTGTCTACTGTGAAAGAAATGGTCTGCCTAGACTAGCGGTAGGCTATCCCAACCCCAAAACAGGTCCAAGGTTCAGATTACCTCCACTCGAAAGGGGAGGTGCATAAAGAGGATTGGACTACCCCAAGGCACAAATGAAACCATATATTGTACAGTCAATGGTGGAACCGCAGTAATAATAGATTGTAATAGTGACAGGGAGGTATAAGGTCCTATTGAAGCCGTCAATTGGACTATAGTCACTGTAGGTCGAAAAACAAGTTGAGATATGACAGCCATATTCCAAATGAATGTGCTAAAAATGCAGGAATTCCCATTGATCAAACAAGATCTAGAAATAAATATGTAGCTCCAGAAGATCCTAAAACAAGGCTCTCAAGAGAGGTATACCCATGCAAAAGTGAAGATACGACTTGAATAGAGGGTATTCCCATCCTACTTCATGTATCTTGAGGAGTGGTGACATAAGGCTAGCCTTCAAAAGGAAACATCAATTAGATGTCGTCTTGAATATGAGTTGTAGTGGTTTCCTATAAAGTGCTCTAAGGGGCACTCACTAATGGAATATCATCAGCATTAAATTCCATTTCAGGAGGAAATGACTAATGCGTAGTAGTGCGATATGCTATTGCATAAGTTGCAAGGGGAACGTAGGGTTCATCCAAGGGACTATAAGCCTATCGAGGCAATACCACTATCAGATTGAAGAGCATATTTGGAGGAAATATCGTAAACTGTGAAGATGGTTTGGGATGTTCCGGCTTAGGATCCTCAGATGATGATGAAATAAAATCGCCGAGTGGTGGACATGACGAAATATGTTCTCCACTTATGATAATTCCAAGTTCAATGCCTTCAGCTTCAGGGGGTCAAACTAGAAATTGGGGGACCTCAGGAGGAGGGTCTTGAGGTCGTTCGAAAAATGAAGGAGGTGAATCCAATCATTCAGACACGATGAAATTTAAGGAAAGATAAAGGAGAGAAAAGGTGAATATTTTTTAGGTAATTTACAATTTTCAACTAACTAGGAAAATATGAGGCTAGAGAACTGAAAATGTAGGATGTTATCGCAGACAATTTATTATATAAATTAAACAAAAAACGGGTATCTGTGAACTGCAATATACACCTTGGTGATAAATGATGGAAATAATTACCAACGACTTAACAAATACAACCAATCTCCCCGATTGTTGTGTTCAGTGAATCATTTCTACAACGAGGCCGACTCGATTACATATGGTAGGCTTGCAACCTAGTCGTGTCTCCCAACATATACTTGATGGTACGTGGATTCCAGTCAGTGGAAGCATTATCTAATTTGTAACCGTATGATGAGATCGTCCCCTTATACTTTTCATAAGTGGAGCATATTCCTATATACTTCCATACGTGGGATGGGGTTTCACCTATGGAATGTAACATATATTGTTAGTGACAACTCCTATGTTTAATGACGTTGGAACACATCTCTAGCCTAGATCTGTAAATTTTTTCATTAATTTCAAATGCTCCTTAATGTTAATTGGATAAATTTTAAAGTTGATGTTTAGTTAAGTCTCAGTTTAAGGCTCAATATCGATGTCACCTAAACATTATAATGCATCTAAATGCTAAAATATACTCTATCCAGTTTGATGAATTCTAATCTAATGCAGGAAGAAACAAAAACATGAGTGCAAGTAATGCAACAAATAATGATGCCCCCCAACTAGTTCAAAAATACTGAAATGTTGCTTTTATAGATCAAATTCACTTTCATTGTTCCCCAAATTGCAAAATTATTCAAAAAATGAAATTTATTCTCTTTTCACTAAGATGCATGACATTTTTTGTTTTTGTTTTACTTTGAAAGCTCAAAATGAAAATGAAATCATTGAACTAAAGAAAAGTCAACCAATCGAGAAAAATGAGTATTTTCACGTTTCTTCTAACAAATGGAAAACATGATCACTTAAAAAGATGCACATATGAAAATTACTTTCACTCTTTTTCAAAATGAACAAACCAAATCCAAACTTCAAGATGAAAATTTGGGAACCAAGGAAGAAAGAGTCTCCTAAATTTGCAAATCAAACAAATTGTGATATTATGTTTGACATTAAATTGAAGGTGATTTCTAAGTGCAGCGATAACCAATGCAACGAAAAAAAACTTCAAAAACAAGTCAGAGGAAATGTGAAAATGAGTTTGAACTAACACGAATAAAATTCTAAAGAAAATCGTATCAATTCTTTTTACAGTAATCATAAGTGACCAGCGAAGAGTAGTTGACCTAGAAGACCTAGAAAACAATTAAAATTCACTCCAATTCACAAGCAAGTCAGAGAAGCCAAACCAGCCATCCAGACAACACAAGCAAGCTAATCACGAAGGCAAGAGGTCATTTAGACTTGAAATATTTTCTTCAGGGGACAGGACACACTGGAAAGGTAAGGCGAACCCTAACTTTTTTGAGCTCTAAGATCAACACTTTTGTGGTGAGAAGAAGGGTGTTGAAAGGCAGATCAATGTGGTTGTTTTGTATAAAACAACGATGTTAGTGCTACTATGAGAAAATAAAACATGTTGAGCGCTAGAAACAAGGAAAAATAAAAAATAATTTTACCCCAAAACCAGACCTAACACATTGGATTAACTATCAAACCTTATGGAGACCTATAGAGACCTTTCAAGAATTAGATCTCTATGATCGGTCAAACTGATCAGAGATCAACTCTGGAAAGGGAGGCTAGGAGGCTAAATCTCCCCAGCGGAGTCGCCAATTTTGTTGTGAAGATAAATCCCCTTTGTGGACATAGGCGATATCTCTAGCCCTAGAGTGGGTCTAGCAACTTGTGATATTTTCTAATGCAAGCTTCCTTATCTAATATTCAAAATGAGACAAGAAATGAGATAGGGTTACATTTTCTTGATGCTATACTTGAAAAAAAAATTGTGGCATTTGTCCACGATCACTCAAGCGCATTCCTTGCTACTGTGGTGTATGATTACCTGTAGTAGATCAAGAGGCAACAATAAAAGTAATCCAATACATAATATTCTTGAACATTAGCTATCTAACGAGTCAGTGAACATTACACTATCTGTGCAAATGATTAGACACTTATAGAAATAGAAGATCAAACCTTTTTATTAATGAATATGAAAGAGAGAGCTTACAACTGAGGCCTTGATGTTGGAGGTGTCCCTTTGGTGATGTCCTTCACCGAATCTCTAAAGCATTCCTTCTCCCAAATAGCTTAGGCATTATCACAATATAGGAGTGTAAAGGGAATGAATTACTTTACCAACCCAACAATGACCAACTAGTAGTGGAGGGATGGGTATCAATTTATAGGAAGGGAGAAGAGGTTGGGATCCCATGAAAGGAGGAGGAAGGTCCACTTTCTAAGGTGTAAGCCCCCATTGATAAGATAAAAGCTATAAAATGAGAGAGCTCAACCCTATCACCACTGAATAACAACCAGATCATCACCTTCAAGCTTCTAGAGGTCAAATTTTCTCCTCCATTTTGAGGAAACACTGCCAAAAAGGTATTAACGCAGTTTTCCTAGAAAAAAAGGGGGCTAACAACTTTAGTCCAAAACTGTGAACCTACTATCAGCACAGGCATGCCACTAGAGGAGCGCACTAACCCAGAAATTTAGGTTTTTTACCAAGTCTCTCCCGTGATCTTTCAAGGCAGCTTCCTTTGATTCTTCAGGAGATATCATTTTCATATTTTCCTCAGTGGATACACTCAACAAGACCTATCACAGGGAACTTTAGGATCAGGGACAAGAAGTGAGCAAGGTAAAAAATTACTGTGTAACACTATTCATAACATTGATTTCATCCAAAAGATCAATTAGGGTATTAGGCACCATAATTCCATCTATGTTCAAATCCACTATTAGAGCACCAGGGTCTAGGTACTTTGGGGATATCATCCTCCGAAGAATTGGATAATATATTTTTCCAACAACATTAATAGTGGGGTTATCTCGTCTTCTTCTCTCAGGCTTGTTGAAAATTTTTCCCTTAATAGGCTTGTTGTATATGGAAAAAATTCCATCCAAATTTGCAAGGAATTGTCACCCTCTAATCTAGTGTCTGATTAGATAAACATACAAAAAGAGAAAATACCAATGAAACAATAAATGGGTCCCAAACCCGAATGATTAGAAATGCAACATGCAACAGGTTTTATGTTATAAAGAAGAGAGATTGCACCTGGCATCCTCATAGGTTGGGGATGGTTTTTGAGCCAATATTGTGCTCAACTCGAGCATTCTATCACATCTACACTCGATCTCTTACATCTTCACACAATCACAACCAACCAAATATGATAGATGATCTTCCTCAAAATATCATTAGATCAAAAAAATAAAACCGACTTCAAGATCTATTGAATACATAATCATATATGCTAAGCAACATGAATTTTGATTAATCATATTTAATAATACAATTCTTATACCTTATCCTCAAATTTTCCTCTCCTCCAGCTTGTAGGATGGTCTCCTCTCCCAATACAGCAGAGATCTCCTCCTATATTTTGGATATTGTCTCCCACACCCTTTCGTATTGGTGAGATTATATAGGCTCATCCCATCCTTTGGGAGAATGTATCTAAATACCCAGGGGCTTGAGAGGTCAATAAAATTATATGATAACGAACCCCTAGCGAAATCATACACAAGCGGGGGTCAAGTTGATCTCCTTGGGAATGAGAAAATCTTGGAACCTTTTTCACAATTATGAGATTTTTCTCAGTTATCTCAATTACGGAATAATTATTATCTCATAATTATAATATTTGGCAAAATAATTACAATAAATTTCTGAATTATTTAATTTTATCCTTTTATCATGGGATAAATCTCACATAAGTAAAAGGAAAGGTGCAAATGGATGCATTTTAACCAAAAAACTAAGGTAATCTAATATTTTGTTTCTAGCACTATAATGGAGTGGTAAATAGGGTTATAACATATGTCCCCTAATACATGAGGCTAGAAGAGAAAATGATGGCTGAAATGCATTGCAATAATATTCAAAGATCAAAATTGGAGGAAGGAGCCAAGACTACAATGTTGGATCAGAGGAACTGAAGTGTTGAAGTGTTAACTATGTTAATAAAATACCCAAGGCGGGAATACCCATTATTAGTCATAAAGAGATACTAAACATGGATACAATAAAATACATTGTTGATCAATGGCATGAAATGCTAGAACATGGAAATGAAGATATACAAACTTTATCGATGTGACTCAACGGATAGAGAATAACCACGATTAAAGACAATGTGGATCTGTGTCACACAATATACATCAATAGGACTATGGAAAAATGATAGACAAAGAAGTCACTTAAGATATTCCTCAAAGTACACAAATGATACATAAATCCAACACAAACATGCAAGGATGTTATATGAGAGTGATATGTACCTAACCCAAGGTCTTCAAATTACCCATGTTGTTATGAATCTACATCATGCGAATATATGAGTTGAGGTCCAACATGGTAGAAACCTCCTGATTACTAGCCAATGAGGAAAAATAGTAACAAACTTGATGGAATCCATCAACGAGGAAAATGGACCCCACGATACCTATTACATTCCACTAAGTGTGAATAAATGAGCTAACATCGAACAACAATGCACTTGACCAGCCAGGAGTTAATGACGTCAACTCATTGTCGATCGCGAGGAAGCCTCCCACTGAGGTTTTCAAGATCCAAGGCACTATCAGTTCCTAGATCAAGCTCATGGATAATGAGTTGAAATCAATAGGAGAGGATCCATCGAGGGAGGGCCTTAATGTTTCCCCATATATCCACATATAACATATCATGATGATATGTTTTGTGGATGATATCATGAAATGGTGAAGTACAACTGATATAGTGATGGCCAACTCGAAAAGGTCAACAGACTATTACAGATGGACAACACAAGTTGAGACTTTACGAACACATAGGGGCATGACAGAAGAGTGAATTGGAATCATGAATAATCAACATCATGTGATATCATGCATTGAGAGAGGAGGCATTGAGGCATGCTCCATATGATTGGAAGATTAACTAGCTGAAGGAGTAGACAGACTGATATGTATGGTACGAATCCTAGGAAATAGAAAACCAAATTATGAGATAATGAGGAAGAGAAGTGCCATGTTCAAGCATGATGTGACTTACACTGCCATTTTGACGACTAATGGAAATAAATGTTCCATCCCTTCTCTTTTTATAAGTTCATTTTTCATAAAGTTGTCCCCCAAGCCCGAAAAAGAGATAAAATTATACAAGGGGGAACCTCCTAGCCATGATAAACCAGCGTTCCTTTTTCGTAACTATTCTATCCCAGTGCGGAAAAGGGTTAAAATTATAATGGGTAGACGACACCTCAAGTACTTTAACAAGCATGAAGTGGACAATTTTACTCATAAATATTTTCTAATTTAAGGATTCTTAAAAGAGCTTAAAGCTAAATCCTCCTCGAATAACGAGTGGTATAGAGGGTAGGAATAGGTTCTGGTAATGGTGTAACTGTGCATGACATAAAGAGGACAAGAGGCTGGCTAATAGGATCACTCATCACAACGGCTCCTCCAAGAAAGGGTAAAACACCAAGTAAAAGTGAATGGTATTCCATGTATATGATGATGATGGAATAGAGAATCCAAGGGTCAAACTACAAAAATAGGTTGATAAAAGTGGAAATTAGAAGGGATAAAGTATGGAATACTCCTAGGGTATGGAAAAAAAAAGAGATAAAGAAGAGGACATGAGGCTGATTTTCTAAGTCATGGCGGGTCATAAGGAGGGATTCCGAAAAGAGAATCAAAATTACTGCATGGACACCAATTCGAAAAGAAGGTGCTAACTAGGGTATCCATCAGCAAGTAATATCTACCGCCATGCTACTACATGCATAGAGGAAGTGGTGAAAGTTGCAAGTTGATGGGGTTAGACCTAATGCATAAAAATAGTGGTGACCATCAAAATGAAATATCGGTGAAAATGAAATACCCCTATATGCTAGGTTCACATAAACACACCTAAGGTCCAAATGGATGTCGCAATAGAAATTCCACCCTATCCTATAAAAACCATGTACAAATACTAGAGCCATGGTTAAATCAAATAATGAAAGAAATAATCATGGATCAGGGAAAAAGAAAGACACATGTTTTGGGTTTTTTGAATTTTATAAAATTTTTGGATTCTTGGCATAAATAAGGCATAAGAAATACTTGCATCGCACACCAAACAAAAAATAGATAAATCATACAAATCCTATGTACAATATGTAGAAGTGCAACTTAGTCTAATAGGTCATGCTAAGGTGTTCACGGAATAGGGAACATGCCAAGGGTTTCTATATGCAAATTCATGGAGGGAAAGGGAACCATATGGCTCACAAATGTGGGGCCATGACAAAGGAAGTCAAACTTCCCAATCCGAAAAGGTTAACCATGCCAGGAACATTCTAACATAGTCATGCTCTTGAAATTAACCTGACGACATAAAGGAGGATCAATGCATAAAGGAGGTACAAGACAATTGTCAACAGGTGGTAAAGAGTTGGATAATTATTTTGCAAGTTCGGTAGTAGAATCCCAAGACTTGACTAGGTACAGGGGTGGCACTTCCAAGGAGGGCCAAGGAGATTCCACTTAGGTCAATTTAGTATGTATGTTTCCAAGCTCTACATGTTCCAAATAGGGGATACTAGAGGCATAAATATCCATAATATCCCTAGGATTATTAGTGGATAGATTTATGACTTCCATGGTGACTAACTAGGGAGGCTCATAATCAAGGGAGTCATGTCGAACAAGCAGAGGGGAGGACATTGTGAGAAAAAGAACCTTATCATATTCCGTATTGGGATGGAGTTTATAACCAGCCTAAGGATGTACTTGCATGATTACTGGAGAGGAAATCTCTTCCACAGCAAGTGGCGAAGGGTGCTCACTAGGTTCATCATCTTGAATAATAACAGGTGACACCATGTACATACCAGGAGGTCTATGGGGTCCACAGGTGATAGAAGAGATCATATGCATAGGAGTATTAGAAGAAGAGATAGAGGGAGTGCTAGGTTGTGGTGGGTGAGAGAAAACTCCCATAAGAGCTGAAATTTTGAAGAGTCCCACTCCAACACTCTGAAAATCACCTGAGCTATCTCCCACAAGTGGGAATAAATTACTCGTAGCACATATTTAAGCCAATGGCACACAATATTTAAGCTGGTATATTGTGATAACATTTCCTTCATGAATAAATAAAAGGAAACAAAATACATATGAGACCATTGCGATCATGGCATAGAACCAACTACAACCAAGGACTACGTTATAGTCCAAAGGAGCATCGATGTCTTCAACATCGACACAGAAAATTTTCCCACCTAATTCAATGGAAAATTTTGGAAGAACCCCTTTGTGTACAAAGTTGTTTCCATCTAAGGCTTGGAGAGTGGTTTTGGATGTGACGAGTGTCATAGAGCCAATATTCTTCCAACAAGATATTGTCATAACACACGTGGAAGAGACCTCATCCACTAGAGTGCAATGGATATGCTTCTGACAAATCCGAAAAATATTATGAAAGTAAATTTGATGGGAAAGGCAAGGAGCATATTTCTTGTATTGAAATCAATGAGAGTATATTGATATAGATTAACTTAATCAATGAAGAAAACAAGGATTTGTGTTTTTGAGGATAGATTTTCAAGACCTCCAAGGAAAACATGGCACAAGGAGCTTGGGAAAAATATTCAACAACACTGTAATGATGAGAAACCCTTGTAAAAGGGTTGTGTGTCATCTTCCAGAGAACACCCTAGGGGGGGGAGATAAACAAGTTCTATAGGGCTATCGAAATTCAGAGATCTAGTGGAATTAGGTGGAGCTGGTGAGTCCTTATAAGGGGAACTCAACTAAGGAACATAATAGGATTTGGCTCACGTAGTCACATTTAAATATTTATTGTAGATTAAGATGGATGAGCTATGAGGGGGATGGGAAGAGGACCCTTCATTTCCCCCTCACAGAGGTTGAGAAGGTTGAGAAACCATCTATTGATGAGGTTGTGCATGTAATGGATGTGTCAAAACATCATTCTATTACGTAGTCAGTGGTGAAAAAAGCTTATGGACTTCATTCATTCGAGGACACTCATGAGTAAGGTGATTGCCTTGAAAAATTTTACAAGGGAAATTGAATTTCTAGCGAAGCTCATTGGTTCCCCCTCGCTAAATATGAGGATTTGTTTGAGACTCGTGGGAAGTTTGATTTTGTTGTTATTTTCTCTTGTTATTCTTATTTTTCTTACCACCAGATTGAGGGTTTTCCTTTCGTTGTGTGGAATTCACCGTGAGAACATCGATGGAATGCTTAGGAGGGGGTTCTTTAGCATAGATAGATGCACTTGTTGTGGATTGAAATGTAACAATAAATTTCCCAAGTTGGGCATTAGGTTGGATCATGGAATCGGAAGCAGACTTAATCACAACATTGATATGTTGGGCAAGAACAATTTTAGGAGTATCAGTAAAATTCCCAGGGGCATTCGGTAATACTTTGTACAACGTACCCAATTGTCAATAGATGAGATCTAATTGTTGGGAATATAAAATAGATTTATCCTCGGTAATGGCCCTAAACATGGACACATCCTTGGAAATCTGAGGTCGGAGAGATTGAATAAACCATTTACGTAGAATTTCATCATGTAACTTGGTCGTAAATAACCTCTTACAACGACGCCAATCATGAATGTGATTAGAAATTAATGTGGCATCATATTTTTCAAAGTTGGACAAGAGGTCAGAATTGAGATCATACCGAGTAGGAAATTGGAAATGTGTCAAGAAATTTTGAGCTAGGGAGGAAAAGTCACTGTAGGATGCAGTATCTAACTCGATATACCATTTTCTAGAATCCCTAGTTAACATTCATTGGAACAAGAAAAAATTAACAGAATCATCCACCAAAGAATTAGTTGAGCACCATAAATGATATGTGGTAATGTGAGTGGATGTATTCTCTGCAAGCTTCCCTTAAAACTTGTGAATATCTGATGGTAACTTAGAGGGCATGGGTGGCTACCAGGGATCATCACAGATGGGGTCTTTACCCAATTTTCAAAATCCAGTAAATCGAGAGAAGATAAAAACATATTATGGATTTTACTAAATGGGTGATAGGTGGGATAAGCCCCTAAACAACCTTGCAGTCCACCCATATATAGATTATATGGTTGCACTTTATCATGTAGAAAAAGTTTCACCCCAATAGAAGGTTGTTGCGGGCCAAAATAAATAGTAGATGGATGCTACCCCCCAGGGTAGAAACCTCCAGAGAGAATTTGACCCCCATGAACATGAATTCTTATGGGGTTGTACCCAAGGTTAAAATAAGGACTAATTTTCACAATAGGACAGTGATAAGGAGGAAAACCCTGGTGGGTGACGGTACTAGAAGTGGGGTTGACCCTAGGTAAACTAGCCCCTCTAGAAAAATTATTGATAGTTGCCACCCCTCAAAATAGAAAAATTTACAAATCTTGTGACATAAAAGAAGCTACATTTCCCCCAGGCTGGCTAGGGACAAATAACGACCCCCCCAAAAATTTCCGGAAGTAATTGTGCCTAACTGAGGAACACGAATGATAGGTTGGGAAATGCTTAGTGAATAAATTATGGGACATACCGTCTGACTACATTTAAGTACCATAGTGGGCATAAAAGATGGCGTGGGCACAAAAATTATCGGAAAATTAGTAGGAGTCATGGACGAGATTGATGGAATGCCCGAGGAAGAAGTGAAAGGCATGGATAGAGGAGTACGAATGGCCACATTGAGAGGTGGAAATGATGACCTGGAATTCGAGATTGTTGATGCAGAGGGTAATAAGGTCTCAGACTGTGCAATAGGGTAAATTGTGGAAAAAAACACGTGAGTAAGGGTTGGTGTGGAATCGTTTGTGTTCATCCACAAAAAATTAGGTCCTAATGGATCGGTAAAAGGTGTATTGGCAGGAGCATCAGAGTTGTCTTCCAAAGTATCAATAGAGACCATATCACTATCAATTATACAAGACACAAATCCCAATACTATGTGATACTCTAAGTCTCGAGCACCGACAGGAACACGTCTTGTTGGAGAAATGAGTCCACTTTGTTCATGAAGTAAACCTTGAAGATTCCATGACAATCTATAAAAAATTTCATCCAAGGTGATAGTAATTAAAGTACAATTATGTTAGTAAAATCACCCTAATGCCAAAACTATCGACTCAAACCAAATAATGCACACTAGAAATGTCCTAAAAGATGGCACATGCAAAAAAAATACAAACAAGCTCATGGTAGAATATTTATACTAGTGACCCACTTAAAACCCACTTTTAGCTGCGAAATCATCACAAGTGCCCTCACAAGATGTGGAACAAACCTGAGAGGATTGAGAGAGTACGAGTAATATATGTCCTAGGTATAAATAAGATGACCTCGACCCTGAACCTGTGTATGAGCCCTAGCAAGAAATGCCACTTTGGTCACCACCGATAAGAAAACGACCTAGGGGGGTCGTTTCAGGACACATCTACATGCATGGGCATCAAACTTAACCCAAGTAGGAGCCAAGACCAAAACCCCCCTAATATTTACCTCCAAAGATGTCCCCAAGTGATAAAAACTCTATTTCTATGCATGTAAATTCTGCTATATCACGACACGTAAAATGAAGTGAAATGGGGCATGTCACCCCACCTAGCCCAAGTGAGACCTCATGCTTAACCCTCTTGTTAGAAGGGCTTCCTAGATTGCACTATTGTAAATAGATTTGTCTCCCTACCGCAAGGTAATATGTTTATTTTGTTGTCTTTGGGTAGTTAAATCACACTCCTATCTCCAAGACACTAGACTAAGCTATTCTTTGTGTACTACGAGTGAAAGTAAAGGATGAATCTAGTTAATTTTATTATTGTGTTGATTTTATGGTTTTTGGTTACACAAGAAGGAAGCAACGTGAAACTGAGATGGTGTGTAGGACTCTTATTTATTCATCCTAATGAAACTATATGCAATTGTTGTTTTCACTTAGATGAATACTAGCTATGAGCTAGTAAGAGTTTTCAAAGCACACCAATTCCTATTATGATGAAAATTTCATTAGAACTTATAGAATGAAAAATATCCAAAGCATTTGTTAATTAATGACCCAAAAAAAAAAACAAAAAAAAAACCAAAAAGAATGTTAAGTCAAATTATAAACTTATAATTTTCTAATCATAAATTGTCAACCCAGGGTAGGTAAGCTTGTGAGATATTATGCAAAATATATGTAGGCTTATTATTGCAAGTGTTTATAAATTAATTATTCATACACACAC
Organism: Pinus albicaulis; assembly: GCA_034641835.2. Lineage (NCBI taxonomy): Eukaryota > Viridiplantae > Streptophyta > Pinopsida > Pinales > Pinaceae > Pinus > Pinus albicaulis. Next base: position 628,903,432 of record CM076579.1, read on the forward strand.
ACATGCTAATGACTCTTTCCTGCATCAATACTTAGCAAAAAAGGTTATGGAGCGGACTATAACATCCCTCTACAGCTCTCGGTATTGCTGATATTAACCATGAAAAGATAAAATATTAAACTAAAACAATCAAGAAACCAATTTACAGAATTGTTAATCCAAGCTTTGATAAAATGAAATTAACACATTAACATAAGAAACTTAATCATGTAATCTCATGAAACTTTAGAAAGAATGCATTAGATGTGTAAAAGAATTATTTGCTGCATAAAAAGAATTAAACACACACACACACACTGCGCTGCAAGACTTGTGAGCGAAGGGGGCCCTCCCTCACTCACAAATTCTTCAAAACCCGAAGAGGTTGCTCAGAAAACTAGATATAACATAAGATATTTTATTATTATGAAAATATACAGCCAAGTACAATCTGATATATCGCTTATCAGCCGAAATCCCAACCCAACAACCCTTTACAATATGAAATACTTCTGATTTTATACAATCTATAAAGCCCATATTTGGCTCGAATAAGGGAAATGACTAATCTAAGCTATTGAACAATAATAAAGATCCAAATGATCAATATTAGATTCTGTTGAGTCTAATCCATGACTAAAATCATGGATTAGACGATTTATATTACATAGATGAAGCTGCCTCCTCATGTGGTCACGAGAAGAAATCTATAGGTTCAGGTTGTTTCAAAATGAGGTTTGAAGCAACCACTATGATAGCCTTGATGTGCGGCGAATTCCCCACAACACCCATTTTATTACTGGATCTGGCAATAAGTAGAACATAGTCAATTTCTAATGTCTCTATAGGAAATCAACGACAATAGGAAATCGAGGCTTCTACAGGAAATAGGGAGTTGCTGCCAGAAATCCAGATCTACTGTAGGAAATCTGGAGCTGGTGTAGGAAATGTGGATGCATGAGATGTCTTCAAGATTTTGCAGAGATGCTTCCAATTAAAGAAAATATGCACATTAGTTCTAGATTATTCGGAGTGGTAATTCAATAAAGATACATCTAGATCAAAGAATACTTCAAGTTTAAGGGAAAATGACACTTATTATGTTAATTTGACATACCTTATTCTTATAGTAGCTTTTTAGCCAAAAATAAACAATATAGCCAAACTAAGAATAATTAGAGGCAGAAGGAGTGCAAAAATAGGGGAGGTAAGTCTTGGGAAGGGTGTGAAAAATAGAAAAAATTGAGACTTAACATCTCCTGCACACCAAAATTGTTGCATGTCCCTATGCAAGAAAAATTGTAGAAGCCTCTGAAACAGAGAGTCAGTCGTTCACATGGGCTGCAGCTACTGTAGACAGATGATCCAACTGGGTCTGACTACACTCCACATGAACTTGTCCCCTATACATTTCGTTCTTCTTCTTTTGATGGTTTATCTGAGCCGGATTCTTTTTCATAATGTGGGCTACTTTCTCATGCCACTCATCATGTTCTTTCTGCATTCTGAGGCTGTCTCATTCAGGGTCGCGTTTTCATTCCTTAAGGCCTACTCTGAAATAGTGAGTTGTTTAATGGTCTCTTCTAGTGCCTGTCGATACTATGACCTCTGTGGAGTAACTTCCCCCTCATGATGTCCCTAGGAATATTAGGGCACACTAAGGTCCCCCTTCCCTTCTTTCTCTTCCATGATTGCATTTCTTCTTACCTGCAGCAAAGGACTGTAGAAGGACATAGTGTCTTTGTCAATGAATGTGGTCGGTTCCACCTTCTTCTTTCCCTTGGGAAGACCATAGGACTTTGCCTTAATTTTATCATAATTTTTTGGTGGTGTTCCCCCTTTTCTGCTATCCTTGATAACCAGCTTAGTAGCTTGGCTCCTAATAAATATTTTAGTGGGGGTAGAAGGTCACTTTTTTGAGAACATTTCACAACAGTTTCCCTTGTCACATTTACTTCTTCATCCCCACCACCCTCTTTTACTTGTTGTCCATTAGTATACGACATCTTCTTAGGCTTATCTACTGGCTATTCCTCCTCTAGCACTGGGGATTCAGGGTCTTCATCTTCCACAAAATGGTTCTTGGCCACAAAGTCCTCCCATGTCTTTTTCTTTTTCTACAGGACATCCATCCAGATGATTTTAACTAGCCCATGGTGGTATATTTTTTCCTCTATATGGGTGACTCTTTATTTCGTGCCCATCGACATTTCGGCCGAAGAAATCTTCAAATAGTATGAAAAATTTAGGGGTTGGTCTCAAAATTGTCCGAGAAGCCGAATGTGAAATAGAAATGTGAGGCCAAAGAAACCTTCACACATTAAATAATTTTGTAGGAAGAACAATAGGAGACGATACTTAATTCTCAAAAAATCTTTGGGAATCCCCTTGCCGCAGTCAGGGTTTGAATGATCCTTCCGAAGGAAATATGTTCAATTTCCCTTGTTGAAGTGTCGGTTCTTAATCCATCATTCCCCATCTTATGGAATTCCACATGCTTGCACTACCAGGTCCTCTGTTAACTGAAATTGAACATTTCCAACTTCCGACTAATCACCATTTAGGTTCCAAGAAAACGACTTTGGCACTTCACAGATATGGCCACTGACAGTCTAAAAGAAGGGAAACCACCGTATTTTTTCTATCCTTGTTTTGCTGCGAGGGTCAGATTACAAAAGCGCGAGGCTCTGTGGCTCAAATAAAATACTAGGTCATGGTTTGGTCATGGTAAAGGATGAAATGGAGAGAGTAGATGAGGAAGGAAGGGATAAAGTGAATGTGGCTCACAATAATGCAGATGGGAGAAAACAATGCACATAGTTTACGGGAATACAGACTGAGACCTTTGCAATGGATTTATTGACAAAAAGAGGGATTAGATAGGAAAGATCTCAAAGCACGATGGTTTCAAAAGGCAGGTCCTGATCATGATTTCCATCATGATTCGACCTGCAGAACGTACATCAGAAGTACAAATACCGTGATGTCAGAATCATGATGACAGGTCGTGGGATTTATGCCTCGATGGCTTCCAACTGCTTTTTTCCACAAGGGTTACCATAACCTAAGTCATGAAAATTATTTAAAATTAAAAATTCATTATACCTTACCTCAATCATCTTATCACCAGTTGTACCTTACCGAGCTTACCTCCAATGGTCTATTCCTTGATGACATTTCTTGTCCTTGCAATGATAACTTACTAGCATTACATCAGACACTTGATCACATAATTCATGACTTTGATAAATAATTACTGTTAGCACTATAGAAAATGATTTAAAATAATGTTATGTATATACTTTTTTTCCTTCAGGAAGCTAAGGCGTTGCTGCAGGAAATGGAATTGTGTCTGTCAAATGTTCTGTAGGAATTAAAATGTGACTGTTGAACATTCTGCAGGAATTGAGACTATGTCTATAGGAATTGAAGTAACTGTTGAACCTTCTACAAGAATTGAGACTCTGTCTACAGAAAATGAAATTGTGTCCCTCGAACCTTCTGAAAGAATTGAGATTGTGTCTGAAGGAATTGAAGTAACTGTTGAACCTTCTGCAAGAATTGAAATAGATCTATCCACCATTTATGTATATTCCATTGCACATGAATGAAGGTGTTGATGTCGAATGTGAAAATATCATATTATATTACTATCCATTGAGGTCAACTATTAACCAATGCGAGGCTCATCACCATTGATGAGAGTGAGGACAAAGGTACCATGATGCATCCTATCAGGTGTGAATTTATGAGTTGTTGTTGAAACCCCTGTAGGATCCAGTAGTAAAGGAGAGATAATATTTCTCCATTGCTGCCGGAGAGGTCACATGTCATTAGGGCATACAAGCCTCAAGGAATCACAAGGCTCTAATCCTATACCCATATAAGTTGCTAATGTCGATGGGCCAAGATTGTTGGAAGGAGGGCCTTAAGAAATCCCACATCAGTCCAACACGAGCAATCCATAGATTAACTGAAAAATCAATTTTATTGAGAGGATCCCGAAGGATCTACTAAATTTTGTTTTTAACAAGCCCAACAGTAGTCCATGTTCACTAGATTTCAATTTTAGAGAGTTTGGAATACTGAAAAAGAAGACTCCAGGGGGGCACTCCAGGGGGGATCCTTTTCCCTAACTAGTCCATTATGCCTTGAAAAAGGAATAAAATTGTACCCAATAAACATTCCTCCCATGGTTTAATGAGAATGAGGTGGAACATAGTATGCTCATTTTATCAGCAGGAAATTCAAGAAGAGATAGTCGAAGGAATAATCCCTTCCCTTACCATCTCCAACTCTTTCTTCTTTACAATTTATTCCACAAATTCCTCCTTTCATTAGGGTTTTTTATATAGCTCGAGTTTGTGCCCATTCACCAAGAAGGTAACATTCCAATCATTAATAGTTTTAAGCCAAACAAATCCATTGTCAAAATATTTCTCGATCTCATAGGGGCTACCCAATGTGTATTGAATTTCCCTTTAAAGTTCTTAAATTTTGGGTAATAAAACAATGCCCAATCTCCTTCCTTATATTGCTTCCTTTTGATGTATATGTCATGCAATTTATCGCTTTCTTGTTGGATCAAGTTATTATGCTGAAAAACATCATGTTTGATCTCATCAAGCTCATTGAGCTACAAGATTCTCTGATGTTGTGCTTCATCAAGGTCTATAGCCAAATCTACTGCCATCTTGAAAGTTCTGATCTGAAATTCAATGGGTAGAAAAACTTGTTTTTCATAGACTAATTGATACAGGTAAAAGTCAGTGGTACTCCTCCATGTGATCATATAAGCCCACAATGCCTCAGGAAGCTGGCCATACCAATCATTTTTGTGTAATTGCATTGTTTTGGCAAGGATTGTGTCAAACACCTTATTGGTTGATTCCACCTACCGATTGGCCTGTGGATGATAAGGGGTGGAATTCTGGTGGGTAATGTGATATTTTTTCACAATTTCCTGCATAAGATTAGACACAAACTGAGCACCTTGATCAGTAAATATTTCTCTAGGTACTTCAAATCTCACAAAAATATTAGAGAAAAGAAAATATACCACTTATTTTTCCATTTCTCTAGGTAGTGCTCTTGCCTCCACCGAATTTGTAACATAATCAGTACAAAAAAAAATATACATCTTACCTTTGGACATAGGATTTATGGGACCTACAAAATAAGGAGCCCACCTCTCGAAGGGTTCTCTGATAACCTGTTGTTGCAAAGGCATCTCATCTGATTGCACATGCCTCCCCATTCTCTGGCACCTGTCACACTTTTGAACATACTCCTTTGCATCTTTAAAAAGACTCGGCCAATAATAATCTGAACGAAGGATCATCTAAGTTGTATGCTTGTCTGAAAATTTTCCTCCACAAGGGTCATCATGACATACTCTCAAGATGTCATAGGTATCATCTTCCCTGAAACACCTGCGAATAATCAAATCAGGTCCAATGAAGAGGAGATCTCCCATAATCCAAGAGTAATAAACAATTTTTCTAATAATTCTCTTTTTGTGATTAGATGATAAGTAAGGTGGCAACTTTCCCGTACCAAGATAATTAGCCATGTCTGCAAACCAATGCATATACAAGTTTTCATCTCGAAATTTGTCATTAAAAGGAACATCCTCACCTGCATGGTTAAGCCTAGACAAGAAATCAACTACCTGATTTTATTTCCCCAGCCTATCCAATAGTGTTATGTCAAATTCCTACAGCAGCAACGACCACCTAGTAATTCTGCAATTAGTGAATTGTTTATTCATGAGATAATGAATAACAAAATGATCAGTGTGCACAAAAACTCCATAACTCGTGATGTAGTCTAAATTTGTTAATAGCATAAATCACATCAAGGAATTATTTTTCAGTTACCGTATAATTCAATTCTGCTGGAGTTAAGCTTTTACTAACAAAATAAATAGCATGGGTTGCAGGATCTTCCTTTTGACCCAACATTGCTCCTATGGATGAATCAGAGGCATCACGGAAATATGAAAAGGAAAATTCCAATATGGGCCTCTCAAGACAGCTGTTAAAGAATTTTTTTCCTTGAGTTTATCAAATGCAGCTTGACACACATCATTCCAATGAAGTTAAGTTTCTTTAGTTAATAATTTGAACAATGGAGAGGCTAACTTTGTAAAATTTTCAAAAATCATTTTGTAGTAGCCTGCATGTCCAGGAAAACTCCGCACTCCCTTTTGATTGATTGGTCGGGGAAACCGTACAATAACTTCAATTTTTTCCGGATGAACCTTAATTCCTATAGCAGAAATATAATGACCCAAAAAAATACCTTCAGTCATAATCATAAACTATTTTTCATTACTGAATGAAAGATTAGTTTCGTTACATCTCTACAAAATGTTTTCAATATTATGTAAAGCTTCATCAAAAGTATCACCAATGATTGTAAAATCATCCATATAAAGATCCACACAATCATCCAAAAGATCAGAGAAAATACCAAGAACCACCCATTGAAATTTGGTTGGTGTGTTGCATAGACCAAATGGTAATACTTTATATGCATATGTACCCCATGGACATGTAAGTGTTGTCTTCTCTTGATCCTCTGTATCTATCCTAATATGATTGTATCTGCTGAACCCATCTAGGAAGGAAAAGTACCTTTTCCCTACTAGAGTGTCTAGTACTTGGTCTATAAACTGTAAATGGAAATGGTCTTTTAATGTAGATTTGTTTAGTTATCTATAATATACACACACCCACCATTTACCATTCTTTCTGGGGATAATAAATAGTGGGGATACCGAATAGCTATCTGAGATAGGATAGATTAACCCTACATTTAACAATTTCTACAATCCGTCTTTTACAATTTCCCTTAAAGAGGGGTTCATCCTCCTTTGTGGTTGTCTCACAGGCCCAACATTTTCGTCTATGTAATTATGATGAATGCATGTGTCTGGGTGAATGCCCCTCATATATGTATATTCTCATGAAAATTTATCTGAAAAAAAATTCAATGTTTGAATTAATTGCTTTTCATGTTCAGGAGTTTAAGGCAGAATTAATGTTTAAATATTTTAAGGAAAATTTTCCACTACCTTACTCCCCCATTTAGTAATTGAATATGTAGGAAATGCAGATAAGAGGGCTAAATGTAATTTGGAATCTGTACTATGTTCATAAAAATATTTCAGATCAGTAATGATATCTAAATTATGACTAGACTATTTTTCTAAATGCTGTAGAAAATCAGGATTAGAAATACAACATTTATCAGATTTTCCTTAGAATTTTCCTTAAGAATCGTGGCTTGGAATATTGTCAAAATTGGTTGGGTACACTCATAATTATTCTCTTCTTCTTCAACCCAATGTGTATTCTTTCATCTCATGAGGGATTTAATGGGGGGATGCAAATTGATGTGCTTTGTTTCAGCCCCATCAGTGATGGTCATGTTTCCAAATATACACCCTATGTAGGCATCAACTGTGGCTAACTGCGACCTCCCCAAGATCAATGGATTCCCTCCCAAGTTGGTTTTAGGTTGAAGAACATAATATTTTTTAGGGTACTCCCAATAATCCAATGAGATGAAAACATATTCTAATATCCCCTCTCGCTTTACCTTAGACCTATCTACTAATTCTAACATGGTAGGAGTGGGTAATAATTCAAAGGATCCTATATGAGATAAAGTATCGATAATCATCACATTAATGGCTGCACCTAAATCAATCAAAGTGTTATGTATGTGATACCCATTGATAAAGGTGGTAACCATGGAGATTCTCGGGTCGGCATATTTTTTAGTAACAAATCTAGTGGACATTAAACTTGCAAGCTTTCCAATTACTTGAATTCTAGAGGGTTCTTTCTTATGTCTTCCTAGTTTCTTGGTACATAGTTCCTTCACTGTTTTGGTATATATCAGGATATCCTTGATTTATTGAAGTAATGGAATCTTAATTCAGATATTTATCAGTTCAGAGACAATATCGAACTCGGGTTGTTTTGTTTTTATTTCCATTTCCAACATCTCTGGAGAAGGAGGCTGGACCGTATGGGATGCGGAATATTGTTGTGGCCTAGATGATTTTGTTGGTTCAGGTATGGTTTCATCTCTAGGTACTTCAAGGCTATCTTCCTCTATAATATCTTCAATTCTTTCATGTTGAGTCACCACTTTTCTCGATCTAATTTTAATTTCCTGCAGCGTAGGAACAAAAATTTCCTACAGCAGCACAGGGAATTCCTGTATCATAGGAACAAAAATTTCCTACAGCGGATATGGTCCAATACAATAGGTAGGAAAAGTAGGATAAGTGGCCAATCCAATATTGTGAGTGGATTGGATGGTTTTATTGTTAGGGTTAGACACTTGCTGAGAAGGTAGCTATGTGGGACAAGGTTGATTTTGTGGGGCAATCAATTGAAGTTGATGTTGCAGTTGTACCATTTTTTGTGGTCTGGCCTACAGAGGATAAATTTTTTAGTTGGGAAAATTTACACAGGAAGGTAAGAATAGTTCCCCCGCTAAGGTTATTGATGGTGCCAAGGCTTCTAGGGCATTGGAATATTCCACATCTGATCTTGACCATAAGGAAATTGAAAATGCAGTTGTGACATACCTGTAGGACGTGGTTGCCATGGTTTTTGAGGTGTCATTGCATAAAGTGAATTTACTACTTCTTGATCTAATATATATGTTGCTTTGATTTTCGGAAGAGAAGGACATTGATCAGTGGAATAATCAGCTTCACAAATTCAACATACCTCTATACTCTCAGCGTGACATTCCCTTATAGCATGTTTCTTCCTACATTTGGAGTAGAACACAGCCAAGGCTTTCTCCAAGTCATCCTATTTTTCCCATTTCTTCATAGCCTGAAAAACATCCAATGGTGAAGACAAAGTGCTAAGAATATCAGTTTTAAAATTTTCAAATAAATTACTCATTTCAGCTCGGGTTACTCCAGCTCTGGAAACTGATTTAACAAGCCTGGAATATGTGTCTCTTGACCCTCCTCCAATATTTGAATTTCATCTGGAATATATCCTCCAAAGCTCGCACACATCACCATAGCTCAGATTTGAAACATCACTCGCTCCCATTAAATTTAAGTCCTACATATACTATAATCTAATTTCCCCAAGAAAAATGGTGCTCTTGGTCTCTTGGTCTGATTGATTCATCTTAGATCTTTGTAATTTATATTGGAATCTTTCTACCAAATCTTCAACGATCTCCCCTTCCTTCTGAGTCATGCCAAAGATTTCTTCCCTGAGATCCCTAGTCTTACAATAGTCTTCGTACTTTTTTAGGAGCACCTTATTCATTTCATCCCAAGTTGTAATGGAGTTTGATGAAAACCCCATAAACCACCTAAGAGCTACATCCTTCAATGCAGTAGGGAAAAAATTCATCTTATGAGCATTGGAAGAAGAGTCATAGCTTATGCATATTACATTGAATTGAAATAGGAAGGGATCAGGCTCTTCACTAGAGGCACCATGAAAGTTAGGCAAGGATGATGGAGGAATTTTTTTCATCTGAGTAGCTCCAGCAGTCTCCTTGATAGGAAATTCAAATGTGACTAGTTTCTCCTCATTCTCATCAATGCCTTCTAGATGAGCCATATCAGTCCAAGAAAAATTGGGACCCTTGAAGGCTATAGATTATTAAAAAATAAATGGTCTGGAGTTTTGGTTCTATCACAATATTCACAAGGAATTCCTCTTCAGGAAGAGCACTAAGTAGAGATGTTGTATTTCCTGTAAAGGGAGACTCGAGATGGGAAGCAATAGAAGATTTTCCAACAAAGGATTCCGCCATGGAATTATCAACCTCCCCAGGACTAAAGACCTCCTATTCGGATTATTCTTTATTTGATGCCTTCTTTCTTACAGACATCCTTGTTCTAGCCAATGCATTTGTAAATGAAGCGGTGCTCACACCACCATGAAAAAAATTTGAAATTACTGGACCCTATTCATCTATTATATAAACAAATTCAAAAAAATATACTTACCAAACAATCAGGACATGACTTTGGTGAATTTCTGACCTCTGTGGGTGTGTGAGCTTAGCCCTTCATCTTATCACCTCGAATCCCCATGTTCTCCAAAAATAACATGGAAAAAATCGCACTAAAACACTTTCAGTAAATTCCCTTAGCACCTCCCCAGCAATAGTGAAAAAATGTTGAGTCAAATTATACACTTACAATTTTCTAATCATAAATTGTCAACCCAGTGTAGGTAATCTTATGAGATACTGTGAAAAATATATGCAGGATTATTACTGCAAGTGTTTATAAATTAATTATTCATACACATACACACACACTAATTCTTCTTTCCTACATCAATACTTAGCATCAAAGTCTATGGAGTGGACTATAACATCCCTCTACAACTCTCAGTATTGCTGATAGTGACCATGAAAAGACAAAAGATCTAATTAGAACAATCAAGAAACAAACTTAGACAATCATAAATCCAAGCTTTGATCAAACTAAATTAACACATTAACATAAGAAACATAATCATTTAATAAATTAACAATCTGCTGCTAAAAATTTAGAAAGAATGCATTATATGTGTAAGAGAACCATTGTTTCATAAAAAGAATTAAACACGCACACACTGCGTGCGGGAGTTGTGAGCGAAGGGGGCCCTCACTCACTCACAAACCCTTAAAAAATCAAAGATGTTTCTCAAGAAAGTAGACAAAACATAAGATATTGTATTAATATGAAAATATACAGCCAGGTACAATATGATATATTCTTTATCAGCCGAAAACCTAACCCAATAGCCCTTTATAATATGAAATACATCTGATTTTATATAATCTTTAAAGCTCATATTTGGCTCGAATAAGGAAAATGACTAATCTAATATATCAGCCAACAATACAGGTCCAGATTATCAATATTAGCTTCTATTGAGTCTAATCCATCACTGAAAGCATAGATTAGAGGATTTCTGTTACATAGCTAAAGCAACCTCCTCATGTGGTCACGAGAAGAAATCTGTAGGTTCGGGTTATTTCAAAAGGAGGTTCGAAGCAACCAATATGATAGCCTTCATGTGCAACAATTCCCCACAAAACTCATGTTTTTGCTGGATCTGGAGCTAACTATAACATAGTCAATTACTGATGTCACTGCAGGAAATTAACGGCTGTAGGAAATTGAGGCTTCTGTAGGATATCTACAGTTGCTGTAGGAAATTTGGATCTACTGCAGGAAATCCACAACTGTTGCAGGAAATGTGGTTGCACGAGATGTCTTCAAGATTTTGTGGAGCTGCTTCAAATCATAGAAAATCTACACATGAGTTCTACATTAGCTGGAGTGGTAATTCAATAAATATACAACTAAGTCAAATAATACTTCAAGCTTAAGGAAAGATGACACTTGTTATGTTAATTTGACATACCTTAAGCTTATAGTACCCTTTTAGCCAAAACTAAAAAATGTAGCCGAACTAAGCCTAATTGAGGTCAGATGGAGTGTAAGGATAAGGGAGGTAAGGCTTGGGAAGGGTGTGAAAAATAGACAAAATTGAGACTTCACAACAGAGACCAAAGCAAGTTTTTCAAGAAAGAACACAAAACACACCAAAAGAAAAACAAGTAGGAAAAAAAATCTTAATGTAACAAAGTCGAAGAAATTGAACTGATATCCAAAGTGAAATAAAAAAGAAGAAAACGTCGATAAAGCTAGGGCTAGAAGATAGTGGCTCAATCAGGACCAATGTTCTACAAAGGACTTAACTGAACCTTGTAGGTAAAATGACCTAAACAATATCTAATGAAGGTAAAACAATATGTGAAAACACACTCAAAATAATTTCTTCAGACAAAAACTCCACAAAAAGTTACAACACCACCATTTGTGACACAAATTACCAAGTGGTCAAAGAGATCACTCACCAAGAAGGAATGAAAATGAGGAAAAGCCACAAAATCTGAAGGAAAAATGTAAATCAAGTCTAAACAATTGTTGAAGATAGGTAGCCAAATATGATAATGAAGTTAAGAGGAAAAACTCAAAACGCAATCCAAGGCACTGAATCAAAACTCAAGAATAAATCCAAATAATAATTCATAACGGAAGACCTTGAATAAGCTAATCAAAATGTATCAGAACAGAGACATAAAATAGCTAATCAAGTACAACAAATAATAAACCAAACATGTTTCCAATAGACCGATAAGCAACACAAAGCTTAATGCCTAATGAAATAAAATAACTCCTCCAAAGAGGCATGTAACCAATGCAAAGAAAATCCATTGAACAAAAGAAGATCATGAACAGATCCAACAGGCAAGCAGGAAACCCAAATTGCATAAAGGTAGAAACAAATGTTTGAAACTGAGAGAAAGGATTTTTCAAGGGCTAAGATCCTGAGCTACAGGCATGTAATAGCCTGGAAGGGGCTGGTCATAGGCATACGCTTGCCAGCCAATGACTAAGGATCCCCGGTCATAAGCACATACCTGTTAGGTAGCAGCTAGGGACATAACTCATCTAGCAAACTTTAATCATCCATAAAATCCTCATACGAAATCCATTTTCAGTGATTTTTTTTTTTGGATGAAATTCGGAGAGGAATCCAGATCTATGATAAATTCAATAAAATTTTGTATAGAAAATTCCATAATTTTATTTTAAATGCATGATCTATTATTTTCTAGTATAAAAAACAAAAATAAAACTCTAGAGATATGATTGACTCAGATATGAAGCAAAGAAAATCAATGGAGATCAAAATGAATCCAAAAAAATACAGATAACTCAATGGGAGACCAAGCAAGATAGAAATTGATCAAAATTGGAGGTATATCAGACAAAAATCAAGTATGCTCTCATTGAAAGCACTAGTTCTCTTCCATCAGAATTTTCAAGGATTTTTTGCTCCATGATCTAGTGTTCGATTAGACCACTAGACAAAAAGAGATAATACCAATGAAACAATAAATGGATCCCAATCCCAAATAATCAACCATGAAACATGTAATCAGGTTTATGCTATAAGGAAGAGAGAATGCATAAGGCCTCCTGGTAGGTTGGGTAAGGGTTTTGAGCTCGATGCTGATCTTGGAATCCACTATAGAGATTTGTCATGTATTACATTCGATTTATTACCCCTTCAAAAAATCAGAACCAAACAATGATGATAGATGATCTTCGTCAGAAGGTCATTAGATCAAAATAATAAAACCGACTACAAGATCTTTTGAATACATAATCATATATGGGAAGGAACATGAATTTTAACTAATCATATAAGAGAATACAATGATTATATCTTCGGCTCAAAGGTTCCCCTCCTCATTACAAGGAAAATACCCTCTAGCGGAGGTTATAACAGAGTTTTTTAGTGTTATAAAGTTGGCCAAAATTGTCAAAAAAACATTTTCTACAACATTCGTTTTCAGTACGGAAGTTTTGGCAGAGCTTCTAATGGAATTTCAACACAATTAAAAAAATGGCTGGCTAGTGGTTATTACGAATTTTTTCTCATCGGTCCACTATTTAGGTGTCAATGCACAAGTGCATTTTAGAGTAAACGTCTTGGTGCGTGTCATTCAGATGGTCAGCCTGGGGTGGTCGAAGGTGCATGCACCGGGCCGTAAAGGTATAAAACCGCATTGGGCACACTGTAGGTGATACAACGCACTGACCCTTTCCAATTAGTATTGGGACTTGTGTGGTGCCCATAGGTCATATCAACGCACCGGTTCGTAGTATTATAGAAACGCACCGGTGCACAATATCACATAAACACACCGGTTGTTCTAATTCATATTGGTATTTGTGTGGTGCCAATAGGTTGTACAAATGCATCAATGAGCAGTATTGCACAAAAACACCTAGATTTATAATTGGTTTTGGTATTTTTGCAGTGTCCATAGGTAGTAGAGACACACCAGTGCGCTTTATCATGAAAACGCACTGATCTACAGTAACTGACATGCAGTGGTGTTCATTTTGTATTTTTTAGAAACATCGACGTGTGACAATGCAATTATTGTGATTTTTAAAAATTATTTATTTATCAAAAGTCGACACATATCTTATAATAGTATTCATATAAATGAAATTTTTACTAGTGCATTTGAATGTGATGTTTGGATTAATTTTTTATATTATATCATAATTATTGTGTTTTTTTTAAATTCATTATTCATCAAAAGACGACACATATCTTATAACAGGATTCATATCAATTAAATTTTTATTAGTGCATTTGAATGTGATGTTTGGATTAATTTTTTATATCATATCATCATATTTCACATCTCTTCATTATATTATTTAATCATCCATAAATTTAAACAATGGTGCTACATTTCACAAGGACAATGGAGAACACAATAGAGTAAATTAAAACACACACACACACATATATGAACCAGACACTCTTTTCTATACAAAATGGGATAGTTATTGGTATCCCTTTGTCTTTCAATTGGGACACTATGTCCATTACATTAAACAAAATGTCTAATTTCATAGACGAATATTTCAAAAATTACAATGCCTTGCTTTGCTATCCAAACATAATGATCATAATTCTTCGCTCGAATCGTTGTCATTGCTCGAGCCACTTCCATGACTTGGGTTATTTTGAGGATTGTTTTATTCACGGTTTTCATTGTTTTCTTCTTCTTCACCTTCCATCTACAAACATAAAAATAAACTGTAATGAGTGTATTTACATTGGTGAGAATAATGAAAATTGAAATATTAAATAATATACATCAATGTAAATTGAAAATAAATGACGTACAATAGCAACAATTGACTCATGAACTATACACATTCTTTCAAAACCGAATTTCATGCCATCTTTCAAGATTTCATCTGTTGGTGTAGTTCCATGCTTTGTTTCTTGCAAGTTTTATAACCCATAGGAAATCATATATTTACTAAAAAATATTTTTTGGTTCTAATAATTCTAGACGGAGCTAAGTATAACAAGATTGATAGATGCTTACAAATTCCACAATTAATTTCTGATATGCCAACATATAATTACAACCCATATTTAACCCAATCTTAATCAATTCATCTGATGGTTCTTCTTTTAATGCTAGCACTTGTTTGAAGACATTCAATGATGATTTTTGTAAAACAACTTAAAATATGAAAACATGAAATCTAGTTAAGTTGTTATAAGGAAGTAACAATTACTCACAAACATAGATTTCAGCCCTTTTTTTCCTTATCATCCCATTTTATGTGTTGAATGGTTTCCATTTTCTTTTCTTTTATGCAAGAAAATACGTGAAAATTAATATTTAATTCTAAATTTTTTATTTATTGTACCTAATCGAAAATTTCAATGATTACATATTACATTTGAAGCACGTTGTTGTTGAGATAGCTCCTCCTACGATGGGATTTTGTCCATTTATTTGACCATCTCTTTGTACACCTTTTTGGACATTCCTACTGGCATATTTCTGATATCAGCTCGCTCATCTTTTGAGATTTTCACAATCTTCGTGAAAATGTAAGATGAAAATAAACTATTTAAATTTTATATTGATATATGAAAAATAAATATAAAAAAATGATATTTATAAATGGTATTTATAAATAATTCTAGAAAAATATTTAAAGGAATATTACTTTTCCATTCCTTCTTTTTTGTTGTTCTACATTTTTTCTATTAAAAGTCTGACATGTCTCATTGACCAATTCTCTGGAAACTCTTCCTATAGTTTAGATAAAATTTGGTTCTTGGAATCATTGGATTGATTTTTGTGTTGTAATTGTAAAGAACATCTATACATTCATTCCAATAGATCCCTCAAAAAATTTTAAATGTTTTCCCCCTTTTGTTAACCTCCAGCACCACTCTAGATGACCTAACGAGAAATTCATTTTTATTTGCATGTTCTACTTTTTTTCTTTTCTTAGAACAACATTCCTTTTCTGAGTTGTTGGTCCTTGTATAACATTAAACATATGTGAATTAATAGATTGTTCGAAACATGTTATATAATAATTTAAAGTATATTATTAATGGAAATTAAAAATAGAAACTCATATTGGATGGATAGTATTTTTTTCATTCACCTGATTCATTCTTTTGTAATTTTTCCATCAAGCATTAATGCCCTTCTCGTCCTAGATTAGAAATAATATTATCGAGCTTCGTCATTTTGTGGATCTCCATGATACACAATAAAAAATACACATTAGATAACCTTACATATAGTTCAAAAATAATATTTTTTGTAAATGATTTACACAAAACTTTTCCTTTTTGTTTTTCTTGATGTGCTATTAATATTTTTGTTACTTGATCTCTTCTCAGCCATTTGTTTGTCAATATGAAACATGCACCATATCATTCACTAATATATTTTATAAATAAATCATCAACTTGTTAGGTAAAAAAAATATTATCAAGAAACCAATGCGCTTTTAATGATGTATGCACCGACTTCGGTGTGTCGTGTTATTATAAACTCACTGCCAAAATAGTATAAAACATAGCACGATGCTCTATGTCAACAAGGAGCACTGTTGCATTATATGTTAACTAGCACACCGATTAACACAAAAAATTAATAAAAATCCTATAGTGTTAGTTTTTCTATCATATGGTGTCGTGCAAGGGGCGGTGCGACCTATTATTATAAATGCCCTGCGGAAAGAGCGGAATAGACGGTGCTATCTATCAACAAGAATACCCAGTGTGTTATATAGTAAATGGTGAACTAATTAAAACATAAAATAAAATAAAATGTTTTTTCCAAACAGTACATTTGCGGTGCGCTATAATGAAATAGCGCACAGGTGCCCTATTTTACATATGGTGCACGGATTAAAAAAAATCTGTTTTTAATTTTTTTTATAAAATAGTACATGTGTGGTGCACTATGATAAGGCAGTGCACCATTATCAGAGCGCACTGGTGTGCTAGGTTAAGCAGGGTGCACCAATTAAAAAATTTCAGTTTTTTAAAAATTCACGCAAGGGGTGACATGGATTGGGATCCGACTATGCAGGTAGTCTCGTGGGTTAGATGTCGTAGCCATATATATATAGCAGTACAAACCATATAAATATAAAATGAAAATCCCTAATTATAAAATCATAGAAATAGGAAGAAGCAAGGGCAGAAACAAAAATAATGAAGGCTTTAGGGTAAAATGTATTTTATTTTATTTTCTAATTTTTTTTTCTAATTTTTTTTTTCCTTAAAATGAACAATAAATTTAAAATTTTTACTTACTGCATAAAAAATACTATAGAAAATGTAAAAAATAAATTAAAATTTAACCATGATATCATTTGAAATTCTATTCTACAGGGTTTGAATCACCAGAGGTTTGGAATTCTGATTGTCTGAATATTTTGTTTGAAAGTATTTCGCTACTCCACAGTGTTGTCATGCTCTCTTGCTCTAGGTATGTCTCGTGCAAATCTCTGTCTGAAATTTTTTGCAAAAATGGTGAAATAATGAAAAGTGTTTATTATTTAAAGAATTTTTTTATGAAATTAGTTTTTCAAAAATATTTTTCCACCCATTTTTCAATTTACCGTTTTTTTTTCATTTAAAAAAAATAAAGTTGTGCCTTTTTATTTGCGCCTTTTCGTCACATGTGCGTCAATTAATAACACTGCACCAGTGTGTCAGTTAATAACACTGCACTAGTGTGCAGTAACTAAAATGCACCGGTGCGATTATCTGTACAATAGCACCGATAACAATAAATCCATTTTTAGGGCATCGAAATTACTTTTAGCTGTGTACACCAAAATGTATTGTTGGTTTTTCTCAAATGGAGGGAGAAAATATCATTATTATAATGAATGGAAAATTCTTCAAAATCTAGCTGGTTCCATAATATTTCTCAAAGTCCTTCACAGATTTCTCCCTATCCATCTCGAGACGTAATATTTATTTCAGATTTTATTTATATTTTCATTATCTAATTGAATTTCTGTTTTTTATCCATGTCAATCAGCTTAATAAAATTTATAATGTAAAAAAATTTGCAGGTTCGTGTAGATTCATAATCGAGTTCTGATGCACGAAAGATTCAAACAACTCCAGAACGTTGGAAGCTCTTATGAGGAGTAGCATACCGCAAGGCGCATTTGGTAGATAAAAATGGACAACCACTTCACCGTGCAAATTGTAACAATATTGCATATTCTAGCCACAATCCAAGGACAATGATGGTAATAACAATTTTGTGGTATATTAATGTAATTATTTCAATGTCAAACCAATTAATCATGCATTTTCAACCTTCTTACAAATTGATATCATAGATTTAGTAATCATGTTCAAATATATTTTTTGAAATTATTAGGATTCTAGTGATGATGAGATACCTCCCTACCATCTTCTGTTACACCCCACGACAATGTAAAGTCAAGGTAAGGGTGAATTAAGAGAAAAAAATTAGAGAGGAACTATACCATGAATGTTTGAATCAACCACCAATTCAATTCCCACTACGTCCATATTCACCAATTAGGAATGATTATAGCAATAGTAGTTATTCACAAGCTGGAAAAGGAGGCAATCAAATAGAGGTTGGTCCTTCTCTGAAACCTAGATGGTCCAACGACCTACGAAATCCATTGTATGATTGCTCTAGGGTATTCCTCCCTAAATAATTCCCTTACAGAAGAGCAGCATCTACTTTCAATGGTAAAGGAGAGAGAACCCAAAGGCCTCCAATAATGACATCGACTGAATGGATTAGAGCATATGAAAGATAGAAGGAGAAGGAGTTCATAGAAATGTTCAATTCAAATGGGGAACCTCTGTTCAATGATCCAGAATTCTTCAATGCCTATGTTGAGAAATTTCCCATTGGGATGAAAAGGAAATATGTCTTTTATAACCTCCCATATTGTGAGCATATTAAGATTACCCACTTATTAGATCCCATGCATATATTTAAAAATGTTTCATCTTCTTTATGGAGGCACATATCATTGAAACAAAGTGACACATTGGCTATTAGGAAATATCTTATTACTTCAAAAACTAAAAAAAAAACATTGGCCAAGACGATTAGAATGTACAGGATTAGAGGCAAGCATTGGTCCCTCTAATTCACGGTATTTCAAAGAAGGTGATGTCCCGTGGATTTTAAAAAAAGATGATATTTCTTTCGCAAATGAAGTTATCATGGGTGTGAGGGTGCCATCTTCATATGGGTCTTCACTACGCTACTGCTTCACCATGGATGACCATTTGTTGGGGTTGAAATCATATGACCATTTGAATCTTCTAAGAGTACGTATAATGTCAAAAGCATTATTTTATTATTTTTTATATTAATAAATTTTATCACATTTAGGGATCATAATACATAACTAATTTTGTATATTATTGCACATGTTTATAACTTTGCAGTGCCATTTTCCTTTGTTCATGCATGGGTGTGTGCTACATGAATTCCCCCAAGACCTAGGATGTGCCATATCTACATTATCTGCATTTGTACGTTGGATCATGTCAAAGGATATTCATGTGGCTAGAATTCCACAGTGGCGTCAAGAGATAGTTGAGATTGTTTGTATGTTTGAGAAGGAATTGTCGACGTGCTTTTAGGGTGAAAATGTGAAGTTGGGTAACACTTTTTGCCCTTTTTTTACGTTGAAAATTGTAACTTTCTATGCTTTTCAACTTCAACTCCACTAAACTCGTATTTTTATTGCATATTATACTTTGACATAAAAACAAGAATTGTAGAGAATTGTCTTACCTCGATACCATATTTTTCTTAAAAAAAATATTGACATATAGAGGGGTAAATTTCTTGTTTACTAACTGCATATACTTGAAATTTTCAGGCAAACATAAATAGTCACTTTATGATCCTTTAATTTTTTTTATGGAAGGTTATTCATTTTTTGGAAAAAAAACATAGCATCATAATCTGCATATATTGCACTAGTGCACAGACTATTTTTCGGTAATTTTCGGATTAAATCACTATTTTTTATTATTTTTTGAAATGGACGAAGACAAAAAAACAGTGATGTTTCAGTACATTTTATGATCCTTTGATTTTCTTTTCAATGTGATCATCAATAAGAAAAATGAGAGTACCCTTTTGAAGTAGACAGGGAGAGGAAGTGCAGTATGATTTTTTTGAATTTTTTAGTGTCCTGATTTGAAAGCTATTGAATTTTCATTCAATGCAATGTTTCGAACAATGAAATTCCATAGTGACACAGTTTAGTAAAAAATAAATAAAAAATTGAATTTTTTAATGAAACTCCATAAATATCACATCATCAAAAACTAGATTTAGAGATGAATCTAATGGTACTTGGTCCAACATAAAACATTTTGTTTTTGTAGGTGTTCTGTCCCTCCAAAGTTGTAGGTTTCTTAAAATTGCAGAATTGTCTGAGTTTTTCGTTGACCAGAAACTCTCGACAGAGATAATGTCTCGGACGAGAAATTTCTAAAACTCTCGACCGAAAAATTTAAAACTAGTTTAACTCGCCTAAAGTTAGATTTAACCGCGCGGGAAAACTCTCGGCTGAAATTTTAAAAACTCTCGGACGAGAGTTTGCACCCGAGAGTTTTCCCAATAAAACTCTCGACCGAGAGTTTAGAAAACTCTCGACCGAGAGTTTTCTAAACTCTCGGCCGAGAATTTAGAAAACTCTCTGTTGAGAGTTTTCTAGACTCTCGGCCGAGAATTTAGAAAACTCTCGGTCGAGAGTTTTCTAAATTCTCGGCCGAGAGTCTAGAAAAATCTCGGTCGAGTGTTTTCGAAACTCTCGGCCGAGAGT